>JASCZW010002986.1:0-33453 GCA_034211315.2 Aedes japonicus
GCTGCCACGTATTGCTGAATCATGCACAGGCACACTCCATGTATTTTTGACACTGAGAAACAGGAATCCCAAATGGGGATGAAGTCCGGTCTGTACGGACAATTTATTTCGGCACGTATTGAGATTGATAGGCTCGGACGGACAAGCATTTGGCTAGTTCTATTGCCACGTAGTAGGCTGCCTCCGACCGGTTCGGAATACGGAATTTTCGGTAATGGAGCCTGCTCGGCAGACCCTCTTGTTGCATGGCTTCCAACTGAAGTGGAGCTGGATTTAAATACGCAGAGCATCATCAACAATATGCTGAGCTTAAATTTTAGGGTCAGTGATAGAAATCTATTAAAGGCTTATGCTGAATCATTAATGACGGCAATCATTACCTCAACATTTAGAATTGATATAACTTAGAGTCGGTACTTGATATTGAAAATTTCATCACATCAGTTTGTATGCTTACTTGCTGTGAGCAATCTGATAGAGTTCGATTCGATGTTCATTCACTAACAATCGAGACTTATCAATTTGAAATAGCAAGGTGAGTTTGCGAGAGCGAGATAAAAGATAGGAAAATATACATGGAGCAGCGATTCACCTTAAGGTGAAACTCCTTTGAATCCTTAGTATTCAACATGCATGTAGTAGTGCAAACATTTTTTTGCTCTCATATGATAGTATTGGTGCATCACGAAGAAAACGGTCATGGTTGCCAGTAATTTTAATTTTTCTTGTAGAATTACAGTACATCCATTCAATTATTTCCTATACATTTATGACATTTTAAAAAAGCATGAACCTCAAATTAAGAATCCTTCAGAGGTTAAGGGAATCTGGGGCATAATTAGCAAGCTAAATATTAAGCCATCCATCTAGTTCAATTCAAATATTGAAATCCATAGAATTTGATTCGAAGAAAATAATTTATAAGTTTAATTTATATTGAATGCGTTGAAAAATGCTAGTTGAATTTCGTTAAATTTTTCTCGCCACTCATTTTTTGGCATGCAAATCAGAGCCTCTTCCTGTAATTCCTTGCTCTTAGAAAAAAACTTTAAAAAACGTTGAAAATTTTTGCAATTTTTAATGCTGGGAAACTAGGTAGACTTGATCCCTGTCGAGGCATTTTTTTCCCGTGTTTTTTTAATCTAGAATAGATATATATATAGTCGAACATCATTACGATTCAGTCTCTTTATACATAGTATTATTATGGAGAAATTTGTCAGATTGCGGGAGCGAGATAACAAACATAAGAACAATATGTTTGATTTGAGAACCCGGACACGTTTTAATTCTTTTTTAAGATCCCTAATAACTTTTTAAACATTTCACCGTATAATTGCGCCAAAAATTTACTGTTGCCAGACTGTGAATATTTAGAATCAACTGAAACCATTTTAGAGTGGCGTTATTCGAAAGATTGTGACATCCATTCCAGGAAATTCAATTGATATTCTCAAATAGTGTCTCCTACAGAACCACAGCCGTGGTTACCCGGATTCCCGTGAACCAGATCCAATCAAATGAATATTGCATGAAAGCGAATGAGATTCTGCATTCTCAACACTGCTTAAAAATTGAAATCGGTCAATAATTGCCAGAGTTACAATCATTTGAATTTGGTGGGTACCGTGCAGGCCTGTCGGAAAAAACTTAAAGGTGTTTTTTTTTTGTCGAACGACATAAGGGCTAATATGGAACCATGAGCCTGTGAAAAACAACCGCATCAAGTTTCGTTTTTTCCGCAGAGATATATCCGTAACGAAAAAGGGGGATCAAGTCAATCCAGACTCCCTACCCTTGGCACGTGATTCCAAGGAAAAGGAAGGGGATGAAGGCTGTTACCTTTTCTTGCAAAACAACAAACAAATCAACAAACAATTGCAAAGCAAATCAAAAACACACTCACCATCGGATTCGGAAGTATGACCGGGATTTTCAAAACCAGTATCGTATGGGGCAAGTATAGGAATGTCATTTGTAAAGTCGGAAGATTCGCCGACAGATTCTTCTCCGGAACTTATTTTTCAATGAAATTCAGCATCACTTGATACTCAGGTGTAAAGTGTCGTAAATAAAAAAAAATAAAAAAAATAAAAAAATAAAAAATAAACCATCACTTGACGGTGAAGTAAAACCACTATTCCACGGGCTTTCGAATGTCCACGATAAGGGATCAACAGCACATTTTTAGGCCGTTCACGCAAAAAAGCCGCTTTTCTTCTTTTTGTAAGACGCGGCATTTTTTAGTTCGTTAATCAGAACTTTTATCAGTCCAGCACACTCGCACAAACAGCTGCTGACAACACTGCGGATCGCTACGCTACGCACAGCTGAGTGTAAATTAGAAAAAGCAAAACGCGCTGTTTTGAGACCGGCCGCTGAATTTTTGCACCATTCAAATTAATTAAACAGATTTTTCGTCAACTGTTTTCAAGAGCGCGATGATAATTAATCTTTCAGTGAAGGTAAATAGTGTTCAGGTGGCTACGAGAAGTGGAAATATAGTTTTTTGTGAGAAAATAAAAGGCAAATGCAGGCTTTGAAAAGGTAAACATAGACGACGAAAAATTACCTGCTATGTGGAAATGAGCACTAGTTGACCAATTCAGAGTGTTTTCAGTGAAATAAATAGTGTGAACTGATTAAATATTGTGTTCTGCTGTCCTATTAGCAGTGTGGCAGATTCACTGCAGGTAAGTGGATTAATTTGGCATATTTTGTTGAGCAAGTCCAAAGTGTGCATGTGTGGATGAGGAAGCCATCGCTCCTGCCATAAGGGGATTCCATCGTGTATGTCCTTAAGGGATTTTATTACTTCGTTGAGGCATTGACCACGAGGGCATACGAATCCAAGTTGGTCGACCTGTTCTGATTGGGATGAAATTTTGCACAGCTATTTATTTAACATTTTTTTATTACTTTCTTAAAGGGCCTATGTTGAAATAGTACTACAGGTTAAATCAAGGGGTGTCTCACTGATATCGAACGCAGCAAGTTTGATTCAGACTGCATCACTTCAAAGTGAATAATCTCGATTTCCTCGATTTGCAATTTTCGATCGATCCAGTAGCACGGTCAATTTCATTGTTTTGTTTATCTGCTCGCAACGAAACGTCAATTACGCGATGATGTTGCAGCGGCTGGGAATACCTGTGGACGAACAACAATTTTTCGATGGGACAAACCTCCAAAATAATGAATTCAAGTTGGTCAGCATCGGTACCACTTTCGATGATATGGACGAATTACAACCAGAAATATTAAATCAACCAGCCACAGTTGTCCAACTAGATACGGAGGAAACATCTTCTGATTCTAAGTGATATGCTTCTCATAGTGACGACACTGGAGTTTCAAGCACTAACCTAACTGAAACCCGAGATTCTGCTTTCGTATTTGTGACTACAGGAATCGAGCTCGTCAATAATTACTTACAGCTAAATGAACCACCGAAATTAACCACAAATCGACGGAAAATAGCGGAAGGAACTCGAAACGGAAGAAATATTTCCTGAAACAGTTTCCATTAACTTTCATGGCGATAACCGAGTGCAACTACCGGCTCGAAAGGTTTATTTAGCTTCCCGATTATTCCGTACTTTCAGTGGCACTTTAAAACTTGAAAGCATAACCAGTACTTTCAAGCACATCACAGATCAACATCAAGATTGAAATGCTTATATGGTTTGTTACTGTTGAGAAACGTCAATCCACGGTCAGGTTACTCCAGTATAGAACACCATCAATTATACGAGCCAATTTGGATGCCAATCAAACAAAATGAAACGATCCAAGAATGAGAGTTGAATAGTACTTGTTAAAAGCTGAACTGACGTTTGACGTTGCTGAAAGCCGAGTCGTTGCTTAACACGACTACTGCGTCATGCTGTGCAGTAATGAGCAACGAATTGAAGTTGATGCAGTAGCTTCAAATAATTCGAGTAAGCTTTATTAAATAAATTTGATCGAATTCATGTGAGACGTCCCTTGGGTTAAATACTACTGCGAAAACCGATCGTTTCATCAAAATTGTGTGTCTAGTAAAGTTTTAGGTAACTAAGAGCAACCGTACCGGTCGTTGTCATTTGCGCTGCTATTTCAGTGCAAAGCGCTCTGGGAGTTCTAGTGCTTAATGCGTACGAACGTGATTTGTCGCAAGTGCGATCGAGTGTGCGTTTGTGGTTTCAAGCAGGCGATGGGATCTACACTGAAGGAAGTGTGAAGGCTTTCGAAGATTTGAGTGCTTAACTTGTAAGAAGTCTACGGTAGTGATGAAGTGAGCTATTTTTTTGACGTAGACTACGTCTTACGGCAAGGGTAGGGTGTCAATTGAAAATCTAAAAATAAGCGACCGTCACGAAATATTGTTACAAATTAAACGCTAGCAACTTAATAAATGCCCAATAGATTTTCAAGATATTTACATCAATCGGTTGAAAATTTTCCCGCGTATCTGATCAATTATTAGACATTATCGGTTAACAATTTGAAACAATTGAAAATAACCAAAATAAGAGGTGATGTCTTATTATGCCGATTTTTCAGAGTAAATTCACAAAATGCGCTGTACTTTTCTATCACAGACTTCAAATTTAAGTAAAGAACGCCTCATACATTTCAGTGCACGATATAAAGAGGGGTCACCCTAAAATTTTCTTCATTGGGCTCCCAGTTTTACCAAGCGACACGATCGGTCGTGTTTATCGCTCGCGCTGTGGTAAGTTTTTTCGGTTTAGTCGCTCTCTCGTTTCGGTGCGTGGTGCACTGTCTGCTGTCGCGTTGTGTGATACACAGCCCAACCCCGATATGGGGAAGCCGCCGCCAAGTGATGCCGGCACAAGTTCGACCGGGAAACGTTCCCATACAAAAACAGCGGACGATGTGCTGTAGTCCAAGAAGCTTCTGGCGAACAACCGCTACGCCATCCTGGAAAACGGTGCCGAACCGCAAATCGAAAGAAAGGAGAAATTACCGCCCTTTTTGGTGAAGGGATTTCCGGAAGGTTTCCTTGAGAAAGTTTACTTTTTCATCAACAAGGGCCTAAGGTGCACTATCCAGCTCTGCTCGCAGGGTTACAAAGTGATGGTTACGTCGCTACCTAACTTCAACGCCTTCAAGGAGCTCCTGAAGCGGTCTGAAGTGCAATATTTTACGCACGATATCGCAGCCAACAAACCGTTCAAGGTGGTTTTGCGTGGTCTGCCAGAAAAGAAGACGGAGGATCTGACCGAGGAGCTAAAAGCCAACGGTCTCAAGCCGGTGCAGATCAATAAAATGCGTCGGCACGACACCTCTCGAAGTTATCGGGACCAACTGTACCAGATACACTTCGAGAAGAACTCGACGTGTCTGAAAGATCTGAGAAACATCAGAGCATTGTTCCACATCGCCGTCAAGTGGGACCGATACCAACCGGTCCACCGGGATGTCACTCAGTGCCAGAACTGCCTGATGTTCGGTCACGGAACCAGAAATTGCCACATGGAAAAGCGATGCATCGATTGTGGCAAGCATCATCTACCCGATGCCTGTGAGCGGATGGAGGACGCTGATCCAGTGTGTGCCAACTGCGGGGCGGCTCACAAAGCAACGAGCAAAGAATGCCCAAAGCGAGCTGAGTTCATCGCAATTCGCAGGAAAGCGTCCACCAACAACCAACCCGACCGCCGTCGACGATCTGGTCCACCTCCGGCCTTCACGACCGACAACTTTCCGGCTCTTCCGCCACACCAACAGCACCAAAACCGTTCGGCACCCAGCCGGCCCTCTGTTCAGCATCGGTTTACAGCTGCAGTCTCCCAGCCATCGCAAGACCCCCTTCCAGGCCGGTCGTACGCTCATGCAGCATCCGAAACTATCGACGACGCAGTTCTAACAACGGAGGAAGTCGTTGCTATTCTTACACAGGCTACCATCATCAAGAGGACCTGCCGAACACGATCGGAACAAATACAAGCCATTGTTGCGTTCATCAATGGACCGTGAAAATAATTAGGATATCAAATTGGAACGCTTGCTCGATCAAGAATAAGCAAATCGAATTCATCGACTTCCTCAACGACCGTGCCATCGACATCGCAGTCATCACCGAAACGTATCTCAAGCTTGAAATCAACGTGTTCCTTCCGGATTTTCGTCTGATCACACTCGATCGAACTACATCCGTCGGCGGGGGAGTCGCCATTGCCCTACGGAAAAACATCAACTGCCAGCTGCTTCCGAGCTTCCAGCTACAACTCATCGAAGCCATCGGAGTCAAGGTCGATTCCTCAGTAGGTCCCATCACCATCATCGCGGCTACTGTCCAGGCAAGCCAGCACCACCAATGGAACGATAACGCTTCTACGAAACGACATCCGCAAGCTAACACGGAGGCATGAACAGTTTATAATCGCCGGCGACCTAAATGCGAAACACGGATCCTGGGGAACTCCCGGAGCAATAGAAACGGATTAACACTGCAGGAGGACATGGAAGAAGGACACTACACCATCCTGGGCCCGGATACTCCCACCCGGCTGAACAGATCCGGGGTCCACTCAACAATCGACATCTTCCTCACCAACATGGGGAACAACATCGCCCAGCCGGTAGTGCACCAGGAGCTCAGTTCGGACCACTACCCAGTGGTGGTCGAAGTTGGGTCCTCGGTCAACCGGCATCGGATCACCAGACGGAACTATCATCGTGTCAGATGGGAGAGGTTCAGACAACACGTCGACTACACCGTCGATTTCAACGTGCCCCTCGAGTCGGTCGATGACATTGATCAACAACTGCAGTCCATCGAACAGGCGATCTCCCAGGCCCGGGAGCAACACATCCCAGCGATTGAACAGGTGAGCAACTCTGTACCTATTGATAGACCCACTAATGATTTGATACAATTACGCAACGCCATTCGGAGGCAATACCAGGTTTGCCAACTCTAAAACGTCACTGCAATCAATTATCTAAAATTATTAAGACCAGAAAATAATGATTTCGCTGACAAAATTCGCTCTTTCCCAGATTGTGCTAAGCCGTTCTGGAAGATGACCAAAATTTTAAAAACTAAGCCAAGGCCCATTCCCCCGTTGATCCCAATAGACGTCAATGACTCAAGGGATCGGTTGATAACACCTCCAGAGAAGGCTGATGAGATAAGTCAACACTTCGTCAGCTCTCACAATCTCGGTCAAAACATCGTCAGTCCACACGAAGCTGCCGTTAGCGCGCTTATAACTAACATCGACCAAAGTCCTAACGACTTCTCCGATGATTTGGAGATCTCAGCTGACGAATTGTTGACTTATATCAAGACCTCTAAGAACATGAAGGCCCCAGGTTTCGACAACATTTTTAACTTGGAGCTCAAGCAATTGAGCCCCCAGTTCTACAACCATCTGGCGGTGGTGTTTAACCAATGCTTCCGTCTTGGCTACTTCCCATCGTGCTGGAAGTCAGCCAAAGTCATCCCCATTCGGAAACCTGGGAAAGATCCTTCATGTTCAGAAGCTACAGACCAATCAGCCTTCTCTCAGGTCTATCTAAACTGTTTGAGAAAGTGATCTACCGTCGGCTTCTAACATCTGCTGGCGAGCTCAATATCTTGTTGGATGAGCAGTTCGGTTTCCGGCATGGTCGTTCAACAGTCCATCAACTTAATCGAGTCATGAACATCCTCAGGCGGAACAAGTCTGTTTCGAAAACATCCGCTATGGCCCTTCTCGATATCGAGAAGGCCTTCGATAATGTGTGGCATGATGGCTTGGTGAACAAGCTCAAGCGATAAAATCTTCCAATCTTCCTGGTGAAGATTATTAAAAATGATCTCTCTGACAGGACATTCCGTGTTTCGTTGCATGGTGCAGTTTCCGGTAGTCAGGAGATCTCTGCCGGTGTTCCGCAGGGAAGTATATTAGGTCCACTTCTGTTCAATCTATTCACCTCGGATATACCCCCGCTCCCTGAAAATGGATCTCTTTCGTTGTTCGCCGATGATACATCAGTCCTCCACAATGGTAGGGTAATAAGAGCGCTCACAGCGAAACTGCAGCGAAGCCTGAATGTTCTGTCAGAATACTTCACTGAATGGAAGATCTGTATCAACGCAGCGAGGACAGGTCATCCTCTTCCCTCACTCAAACTCTCCCAAACTTGTTCCGCCTGAGGATTGTAAAAGAAGCCTAAACAATACAACAGTGGAATTAGCCAAATCAGCTGTCTATCTTGGCGTTACCATAAACAGCAAGCTTATTTTCAGGGAACAGGTTGACAAAACTGTCACACAGTGTAACGTTCTGTTGAAGCTACTGTACCCATTGATCAACAGAAGGTCTGCATTATCCCTGAAAAACAAGCTTGCTGTCTACAAGCAAATCTTCCAGTCATCGAGTACGGCATGCCAATCTGGGTGAGTTGCGCTAAAACACATTACCTGAAACTTCAGCGTGTTCAAAATAAGTTCCTCAGGATGATACTGAACACCCCTCCGAGGACAAGAACATCTGAGGTCCACCGTCTGGCCGAGATAAAAATGCTCGACGATCGCTTTAGTGAGTCTATCAATCGGTACAGGGCACGCTGCCTGACATCGGATCACCAGATCATCCGGAATCTGGTTCCCCACCCCTAGGATTTTTTAATTGTAGATTTAGATTAGTTTATAGTTAGGTTATCAAATTTTAAAACAAACAATGCCCCAAGGGCTGAACTGTAAAATTTAATCAAAACACAAATCACACTTAACACATAAAACACATAAAACATTAAACAAAGCTGAAGAGCCCAATGGGCTAAACAATTAACTTGTAAACCTAGTACATAAGACAAAGAATGGACAAATAAAATACAATTTTCTTCATTCGCTCGGCAATCACGGAGCCGTGCAGAGCGGCTATGGCCAGTATTGCCCTGCAGGAGGGTCGCGGGCTAGCAAACTAAAAGAATGAAGAGTGTGCGGCTGTCGCCGGCGAATGGCTGGCTGGACAGCCACTGTTAATGCTCAGGGTTGCCATTAGTTTTTGAAAAATATCTAGCATGTCACATATAAAAAATCTGGCAATACATGGAATTGTTAAAGTCTGGACTGACAATTTAAAAGGGTCCAAGAGGTTTTACAAATGTTGATAAGTCCTTTACAAATGTTGTCCCAAAATGAGTCATTTTTTGACTCGTATACTCGCAAACTTCAGTACCAGACAAGCGTGGAATTACACTTAATTGACCAACGTCAAATATTTGAACATTATTTGACCAAATATTTGACTACCTATTCTCAGAAAATAGCTACAAATCGTTTTCTTTGGACTACATTGAAATTTGCGGAATTGAATCCTACAGGGTTTGAGCTGTTTAGTGGAATCCTTGTAACTATAAATTAGAAGAAAAATTAGCAATCTCCATTTAATTCCAACTACCTTTGCTTATCTTCGACCGATACGCGTATTTCGTCTACAATGTGCAGACTTCTTCAGTGTCTCGTACTAATAACTCGACTCAGCTTTAGTGTTATTAGTACGAGACACTGAAGAAGTCTGCACATTGTAGACGAAATACGCGTATCTGTCGAACATAAGCAAAGTTAGTTGGAATTAAATGGAGATTACTAATTTTTCTTCTAAATTATAGTTCATAAATTTGTTATTTTCAACACTGAAAATAATATGAGCACATGAAAAGCGTGGATATCAAATCAGCAGTCACGCAAATCACTTAACGCATGTTGCCGGGAAAACTGAACAATTTCTATGAGAAAATCTAGCATGTTTCTCTGACAGCAAATAGTAAAAAAAGTTATTCATTAGTAGAGAATTGTTCTATTTTCGAGGATGTAAACATTCGTGAAACGTGTGCAAATCCTAAGAACAATTTAGACATATTAAGGTTCCAAAGAGTATGAACCTTGATAATAAAAAACCAGGAATGCTATTTGGTTATCGACATAGATTTGTAGCTATTGAATGACATTAACATGACTAATGTATTATCAAAATTATTGATACATTTTCGTCATTTTCGGGATATTCGTCAAATTTCAACCAGGTTTGATTTGATAGCATTTTTCACACGATAACGAAGATAATTTTCATCTAAAAGGCAGAGCTCAACAGTCATAACAGTTATAGAGATCAAGCAGGCCTTCAGATACTCCATTCAATATGTTAAATCAAATAGTCATTTTTCCAACTTCCTACTTCTTCAAAGACGAAAAAATATACAGTCAGCTGGGCATTGTCACATGCCCGTTTCGCGCAAAGACTAGACGTTAAAGAGGTGATGCATTGTACGGAATACAAGAAAACAAACAAAGTTCGAATTAATTTCGTAGTAATGAGAGATACTAATTAAATATTATGTATTGTCATGATGTTACTAACAACATAAACGCAATTTCATAATCGAAATTCGTAAGCATGATGGTTAAATGGTGGAATATGATATGAAAAAAAAAATCCATTCTTGTTTATAACAGTACAGCTTTAAAACGAATAAATATTACTACTCTTGTCATCCACAATTTATCGTTAAGCTGTCAGTTATGAGAATCATCTGATTATAAATAATGCAACATGCTATTAACTCGGTTTCAATACACTGCAATAATGTATATTGATGACTCCGTAAACAGTTTACCTCAGACCGTTTCTGACGAACTGTCCTTGAGACAAGCAAAAAAAGAATTATGGAGCTATATGATCACTTTGCCTTTCAAAGGTTGGTTATTCGAAAAAGCATTGAATACAGAGTAACTAAACACTCTAAATTGATTCAAAATGCAAATCAAGGGTAACTATTATTGATACGACATTTGCTATATTTCGCAGGAAGAGCTATGCATATTCTGTTCTGAAACGACAGATTTAAATTATTTAGATAACTTTTCATAACTAGAAAATGAGAAGAAAGAGATCCATTTGATTTCAAGTACCTTTATGTTGAGCTTATGTTTACAGTATTTCGTCTACAATGTGCAGACTTATAGGTCATAAAGACGTAATAAGAGAGCAAGTTATGTCATTTTCGCATCTTTTTCTTGGCAACACTTCTTATTTTCTTCGACACTCACATTTAAGAACCCAACCATACCCTCTAGAAACATTTGGTAAGTTTTTTTTCCTGAACATAGTTTCTAAACTTCTGATAAGTCCCATCCCGAACTACGAGGGAAATTTCCGCCAAACATTGAATTTCTCCAACTCCAGAATTTCTTGGCAAATCTCATTGAAGTTGTAAGAAGTTTCTTCCTGAACTTATGAGAAGTTCTTTTCTGAACTTTCGAGGAAGTATACTCCTGAACTTCGGGATGTTTGTCCCTGAATTTCTGAGAAGTTCCTGCTCGAACTACTAGAAAGCTCCCCAATACTTCTTCCTTGAACTACAGAAAGCCCCCCCCAAGTTTCTTCCTGATTTATCTAAAGTATCTACCTGGCCTTCTAGGATTTTCTGAAGTTTGAAAAGTTCTCATTCTGAATTGCTGGAATGTTCGATTTGAACCTTTCGGGAAGCTCTCTAGTACTTCTGAGTAGTTCCAACTTAACTATTGGTCTCTTCGAAACTTCTGAATAGACCTCTTGTGAACTTCTGAGGAGTTTTTTTACTGAATATTTGGAAAAATTCTTTCTTGATCCTACAGGTAGTGCCCTTTCTGGTAACTTTCTTTCTGAAAGTCGGGGGAGTTTTTTCTTGAGCTTATTCTTTCCAAACTTCTGATTGGTCCCATCCTGAACTGCGAGGATATTTTTATTGAAACTTTGGGAAATGGGTCTCCATAACTTCTAGGAAAATTCCCTTAAATTTGTTCTTGAAGTTTCTTCCTGGACTTCTGAACCTTTGCGAAGTAAGTTTTCTGCAAAACTTTGAGGAAGTTTGTTCCGGAACTATTGGGTAATTCGTGCTCCTATAAAGATTCATTCTGTTCTCGTTAAAGAATTTTGAGAAATCTTTATTCTGACATTTTAAAAATGTTCTCTCCTGATCTTTGCCAAATCTGCTAGCACTTCTAAGGATTTTTTCCTGATATTTTGAGAAATATAGGTAGTTCCTTTCCTGGTGAGTTCCCGTCTAAAATTTTGAGGCAGTTTTTTTTCTGAACTTCTGGGAAGTTCAATCTTGAATTTCTGGGAAGAACTCCAAAACCTCTGAAAAGTTACCCACTTCAAAGAAGTCCTCTTCTCTCCACTTCGTCCTGAAGCTCTGATAAGTCCTCTCCTGATTCTTGGAGAAGTTTTGTCCTGATGCTCCGGTAGGTATGATCTTGAACTTCGGTAATGTTCGGTCCTGAATTTTTGAAGGTTGTTCCCAGTACTTCTGAGAAGTTTCTACCTGACCATCGGAGAAGTTTTTTTCAAGGAAGTCATCTTCCTGAAGCTCTGGAAAGTCGTCCTCTAATTATTCCAGGATGTACCCTAAATTGTGGGTCTTTTTTTCTATACTTCTAGGAATCAAGGACTAATTCAGGGATATATTTCTAAATCCCTAGTACAAATGTACTGAAATGATGCATTTAGTAGTACTTTGGAAAATTCAGAGTTTTAAGATTTATTCCAGTAGCTCAGAACTTTTACTGTTGTTCTGTACCCCGAGTAGCAACCAACTGGTCTTTAGAACAACAAACTCAGCAACCCCTTTTTACGGTAAATTTCTTGACTTTCATTTTGACTTAATGGCAAAGGACCAATATTACCAACGCTTTGACAATATGTTTTCACATGGGATTGAACACTATCATAAGTAGGGACTCCATGTTACCTCGGAAAGGGCCTATACGAGACTTATCTCCCGGCACACTGTGTCTCCAAGTGACCCACCGCTTTCGTTTCTTCAAAGATTTCTACTTTAAATGATACCAACGATGTTAAAAAAAAATTAACAAAGCTTCTTACCGTTCAGATCGTACTTTTTAAAAACGAAGTTCAGAGAATACCTAGAAAACAAAAAATATTTTAAATATCTGTTAAAGTCTGCATCGCTTAAAAAGTCTGCAAATTTACAGACATGTCTGTGAATATGGCATCCCTGCTAAGAGCTGTCAAGTTTTCTCCGGGCGGGTCTTTGCCTACTACCATAGCGGATTCGTAAACATTGAATTGTTAGAATTTCTATTTTTAACCCACATTCGCTCATCGATCGTGTGTGTCTGTACCGCTCTCTGCTCTCAGTAATAGTCGATGTGGAACAATCACAACGCATTGTGATCCATATCACTCGTCTTGGCGTAGGTTGTCCAGTACAGTACAAACAGAGCCATTGATTTTCGGAGGTGATGTCGGCATAAAATTTGCGACGTCTGGATGAATATGAGATTCCAAAAATGTCTTTTTTTGCACATTATCTGAAGCGGTTCATGAGAATTTGGAAGCCAAACCCCCTGTAAGTCTACATCATGATGTTTTTAGATATCTTCTTAAAAAATTAAGAACTTTGAGCCGCTAAGCAGTACTAATAAATGAAGTTCTAATGATGTCCTCCTTGAATGAGGACAAATCTTTCTGTTGGTCCCAGGCATTACTTTATCGGATTTAAAATTTCCAGATAAACAAAACAAAATTGTATATTTTTCGCTCATGGAATTCAGACGCAACTTTCGCCAGCTTACTGGGGCACATTTCTTCATTTCCATTCTATCACACTTTGCAAAAATGCGCTCTGGGAACTACACTTCATAACTTCATGAAAATCCCCGAACAAAACTCATCCAAATTAAACAAGTTTCATCCCAGCAAGACAATGGTTCTTCAAATCCGTTCAAATCCGATCCCGAAGGACACCGAAAGATAACAATCCTTGATGAAAAGTTTTCCGGCCTCGAAAAAAAGAGATATTCTCGGAAAAGTTTCACCCCTCCTAACCTACCCCCTTCGGGAGCTATTCCGCAAGAGTAAGCAGCGCATATTCAAAATTTAAAATTTCACCGCTTCGTGTTTTCAGCCTTTCTAGGTTGGTTGGAACGTGGCTCCGCAAAAAGTAGACTAAACATCTTCCAAGAACTTATGGTGCGCACTTACACTCGAAGCAACTCGAGGCAACTTCAGTCCCATGGGATGAATCTAAAACCATTCAAACCTAGACCACATGCCGCTTGAGATTCGTGTTGCCACGCGTTGCAGTATTGTAAACGCACCTTAAGACTCATTATGGTCGGTCACTTTGTTACTTGGGAGATGTGCCCGCAAGAACGGCCGCGCGCTCTCCCGATAGGTGGATTGTTTTTCCCTTCTTTTCGTTATCTGTCATGTTGCTTTTCTTTTTCTCCCGAGAAAGCTTCGCGAGTGAGAGCGGTGTATACATTTCCAAATTAAATATTAAATTTTTGCCGGAGCCTTGGCTGGCGTCACCGAATTCCCTATTCAATTTGTGGACATTTATGTGTACATCTTTTTTCTTCTTATTTTCTCTCTCACTTTTTCCCGACGCACAGTGGTTCCGATTATTTTGAGGGGTGGTCATATTTATTTTTCTTATTTTTTGTAATATTGAATCCCAAAATCATCAAATTTGACAGACGTTTTGTACTCGGCCTTGGGCACAAAATGATGGAAGCGGGACAATTCTGATACCAGATTATCAATGTCTGATTACTGTATATTTTATTTTTTAGGCTGAGTAAGTAACAAAAAAATACTCGTTGAACATTAAAATGATAGCTTATATTATTATCATTGAGGACATCTTGATATCAAATCCTGTATTGTTAGCAAATTGTTTGAAATAGTCACAAGTTATGTTATTAATTTGAAATTGAATTCTCACGCTAATATCTGATTTTATTTTTCATGTAAAGCAAAATTTCTTGTTCATATGTGCTGGTAATATTTATAGTTCTTCATTCAATTAATGACGTTTGTCAAAACTTGTATGTTTAAAACTATATCATATGATAACAAAATTTTCCACTGGTGATAGTTAAATTTGTTATGAGAAAACAGCGGATATCAAAATGATATCTGGGATAGCAGAACTTGTTACTTATTACTTTTTCAACTAACTACGTTGTTTCATCGCTCGTCGTTTGTTTTGTACTTTATGCATGGACTATTCGTTTTTAAACCGTGTATTAGTTCACTGATCGTTTCCGTTTGTTGATTAAAAGTTAGTTTATCACCCGTGTGTCATCAGAAAAGTGGAGTACAATTGTTTTTTCCACATCTGAAGTAGTTATATCGTTGTTTATTCCGGAGTGAGTGCTATAACCACAGAGAACAGACATCCAAGCTAGAGTGCCCTCCGTGTGTAAATTTCTGTAACTGACATTATAAAATTACAGCTTGTTTCCGTTAGTTTTGGTGATTCGATTGTTGATGTCGCCACCTGCGCGCCTTGAGATTTGATAGGCTGTCAATTTTAGTTTGGTGAAACCTAGACTAGGCAGCGCTGATTTTCCAACGGTTTACTTTTGAAAATTTACACAGTAAATTGGGAAAAAAAATTTTCGAGCCTGGATGTCTGTTCTCTGTGCCATAACTTAAGTCGCCATCGTGAACGCTATCACTATCCAGCAGTAAAATCGTTTCGTTGCGCCAGCTGAGTGAGTTGTGATTTCAATCTGCGGGCATGCAAAGACATTTTTGCGCAAGGGAAGGTGTTGTTCATCTGTCCCCCGTGTAGAAGTGTCTTGAACGGAAGAAGCGTCCGCGCTTATGTTGCTGATGAGAAAATTTCTCTAACCGTTCAACACCAACGGCCTTGCTTTACAACTGCAACAATTATCAGGCATGGTGAAGGTGCTTAAGGACATACACGATGGAATCCCTTTATGGCAGGAGCGATGGCTTCCTCATCCACACATGCACACTTTGGGTTTGCTCAACAAAATATGCCAAATTAATCCACTTACCTGCAGTGAATCATTGCAATACTGCTAATAGGACAGCAGAACACAATGTTTAATCAGTTCACACTGTTAATTTCACTGAAAACACTCTGAATTGACCAACTAGTGGTCATTTCCATAGGGCAAGTAATTTATCGTCGTCTTTGTTTACCTTTTAAAAGCCAGGATCTGCCTATTATTTTTTCACAAATAACTGTATTTCCACTTCCCGTATCCACCTGAACACTATTTACTTTCACTGAAAGGTTAATTATCATCGCGCTCTTGAAAACAATGGACGAAAAATTTGTTTAATTAGTGAGATTGGTGCAAAAATTCAACAGCCGGTCTCAAAACTGCGCGTTTTGCTTTTTTCTAATTTACACTCAGCTGTGCGTAGCGTAGCAAAGCGAAGTGTTGTCAGCAACTGTTTGCGCGAGTTAGCTGGACTGATAAAAGTTTTTTTTTTAAATCATTTATTTGTACAGGCTCAATCGAATTAACTTTACAGTGCCAAATTTTCATACTTTTATACATCATTTATCTTAAAACTAAAGTTAGGAGGGAGGAGCCGATTACTCGTGGCCGTCTCTAGGTTAATAGGAATTACAAATTACCGATGGGAAAGAGGGTGGAAATTTAAAGTATGGTTTACATAACATATTAAATTTAAATTCTAAATTATCTAAACACTTATAACTATACAATTTATGGTTTTCTTTTGACTTGAACAATTTTTGAAAATGAAAAATAAACACACACACATACACATATAAAAAAAACTTAAAGTAAACATACAGATTAAACTAACTACAATCTAAGGCTAATGTTAGTCAAAAACACATAAATGAGTTTCATGTACTCCAAATCACGTGCAGCCAAAATATCTCGAACTGGCACATTGGGTTGCCTACCTCGAGCCCGAAGGGAACCATAAAGCTTCGATCTGAAACCACGATGCTCAGCACAAGACCAAAGAACGATTTAGTGGAATCAACTTGGCCAAACTTTACAGCAAATATCACAGGAGCAATCATAGGACGATGATGCTCTGGGATTCCACGAAGCTCCTGCTTCATGGATAAATCAAAATGAACCGAATTGTCGAAATCGGAGAAGCAAACACGATTGGAAATGTTCGGCGAAGGACTGACATCCTGTGTTATGTACAAATGGTACAAGGTCATGAAGCGGGTTTGAGGATTCAACTCAAGGAGCTTCTCAAAATTTTCGATTACCTGAGGGTTCATAACTTCACACCTGGTGAGGAGCCGGAGAGATAATTCTGAAAACCGATCCGAGAGTGGCAACATGCCAGCCAGCACTTCAAGTGACAACATGCCAGCCAGCACTTCAACGTAACGCGATACGAAGACGCCGATACTGAATACGTTTCAGTTTGATGATGTGCGACCGAACCGCTGACTGAAAACAAAAACTACCGTATTCCATAACCGACAAAATCGTTGTCCGATACAACGCTAGAAGATCTTGTGGATGAGCTCCCTGGGTCCTGGTAATTGCCAAGAAAGTTGATCGCCAGCCCGGCACTTTCCTTTACATACTCAATATGGATCTCTGGTTGCTGAATCGAACTGTTTAAGATATTAAATGACATAGAATGATTATCAGTTTACCAAAATTTGACTTCGGTTGCTGATTTATGCTTCCCTAGAAAAAACTACCAGCAGTTTTCTCCGTGAGAATTCCGCACACTATTTCTAGAGCCCAGTGAACAAACTGTCTAAATTGTCTGTAAGGGTCCTTGCAAGATCTGACCCCATTGGGTCCCGTGACAGACATGATAAAAGTTTTGATTATCGAAGTAAACAAAAAATTGTAAAGGGTCAACCACAATTGATACGTTGCGGATGCGTTGACGTAAATTTGACAGAAAACCTATGAGAAAACTGTCACGCAAACGCATCCGCAACGTTTCAATTGTGAATTATGCTCTGACAATTATTGACCGATTTAGTTTTTAAGCACTGTTAGATGCAGAATCTCATTCACTTTGAAAATTATGTAAAAGGCTTCAATTGAGTGCATCTGGTTTCCGGAATCAGGTTAGTAGCTGTGGTTCATGAGAACACTATTTAGAATCAATTCTGAATTTCTTGGAACGGATATCACAATCTTTGAATAACATATTCAAACTGGTTTCGTTGACTCTAAATATTCTGATCTTCAACCAATGATGAAATTTTTGGAGCAATTTTGGTCATATGTTTAAAAAGTTATTGGGGATCTTAAAAATATTTAAAATTTCTGATCTCAAACTAAACACATTGTAAATTAGTGGCGAGAAAATTGCAAATTCAACTAGCGTTTTTCAACGCATCTAATGCAAATTTTGATAAATGCTCCATAGCTTATTTTCCTCGAATCAAGTCACTCCTGCAGTCACTCCTTATTTTCTTCGAAATTCACATTTCAGAACCCAACATTACCTTTCAGAATCATTTGGTAAGTATTTTCGTGAAGTTACTTTCTAAGCTTCTTAAAAGTCCCATCCTGAACTACGAGGAAAATTTCTGCAAAACTTCGGGAAAGTACTCTCTAGAATGTTTTGGTAAATCTTCCTAAAGTTAACTAGAAATTAGAAGAAAAATTAGTATTTTCCATTTAATTCCAACTACCTTTGCTTATCTTCGACAAGATAAGCAAAGATAGTTGGAATTAAATGGAAAATACTAATTTTTCTTCTAATTTCTAGTTACAGGTATTCCACTAAACAGCTCAAACCCTTTAGGATTCTTAAAGTTGTAAGAAGTTTCTTCCTGAACTTCTGAGAAGTTCTTTTCTGAACTTCCGAGATGTTCTCTTCTGAACTTCAGGGAGTACTCTCTGACTTCTGGAAGTTTATTCCTGGATATGAAATTCCTGCATGAACTACTAGAAAGTTCCCTATACTTCTGAAATTTCTTCCTGATTTTATCAAAAGTATCTACCTGAACTTCTGGGATTTCCAGAAGTGCTGAAGTGCTGGAATGTTCAATTCGAATCCTTAGGTAAGCTCTCTAGCACTTCTGGGTAGTTCCAACTAATCTTTTGGGAAGTCTTTTCTGAACTTCTGAGAAGTCCTCTTGTGAACTTCTGCGGAGATCTTTCATGATTTTTTTTTAACAATTTCTTCTTGATCCTACAGATTTCTTCATGAAATTCGGGGAATTTTTTTCCTGAGCTAACTCCTTACAAACTTCTGATTGATCCCATTCTAAACTTAGAGGAAAATTTTATTGAAACTTTGGGAAAGCCCTCGCCAAAGTTTCTAGTAAAATTCCATTAAATTTGTTCTTAAAATTTCTTCCTGGAGTACTGAGAAGTCCTCTTCTGAAGTTAAGAGAAGTTTGCTGAGGAACGATTGGGAAATTTTTGCTCAAATTAGAAAGAAGTACACCCAATGCTCCTGGAAAGTTTTATTCTGTTTTTTAGAGAGGTTTCTTCCTGAATTTTGAGAAATCATTATTCTTCTGGAATGTTCTCCTCTGAGCTTTGGAAAAGCTGCCTAGCACTTTAGGAATGTTCCAACTAACATGTTGAGAAGTTTCTTCCCGAACTTCTGCGAAGTTATTTCCTGAACTTCACAGAAGTTCTCTCGTCAATTTCTATGACGTATCTTCGGGAGGAATTTTTTCCCTGATTTTTTGAGAAATTATAGGTAGTGCTCTTCCTGGTTAGTTCCCGTCTGAAATTCGGGAAAGGTTTTTCCTGCACTTCTGGAAAGTTCAATCTTGAATTTCTGGAAAGAACTCCAAAACCTCTGAATAGTTCCAAACTTCAAAGAAGTCCTCTTCCCTAAACTTCTTCTTGAAGCTCTGATAAGTCCTCTCCTGAATTTTGGGGAAACTCAGTCCTGAAATTTTGGTAAATATGATTTTGGTAATGTTAGGTCCTTGCTTGAACTGCTTGCTCCCAGTACTTGTGAGAAGTTTCTGCCTGACCATCGGAAAAGTTTTTTTTCGTGGAAGTCTCTTCCTGAACTTCTAGAAAATATTTTTCCGAAGCTCTATGAAGTCTTCTTCTGAACTTTCCAGGATATGCCCTAAATTCTGGTTCGTTTCATTCTATAATTTTAAAAATCTAGGACTAATTTCATAAACCACTTCAAATGAATTCAGTGTTAGAAATCTTTCATCTTCTTTAAATAACTTTAAGTGGCATTCAAGTTGCAATGGCCTAAAATGATCCTCAGTGCTATCAATCCGATGTATTTTGGTTGTTCAAAGAAAAGCCCTAAGAAGGTTTATCTATGAAATACGGCTCAGAATTCAGCACTCTTAAAAATAATGAATATTACGAGTGATGTAATCATTGTTGCACTTAAATACTTAGAGACTCCATGATAAATATGTCTCAATTGTATGTTCCATTTCAAATATTGTTGAATTCTAGCTGGAATTCCAAAGTAACAAATACTGTCACACTCAAAATCACGTTCCGGATGCGACTTTTACAACAGCATCTAGAATATGTTTGAAAACCTTAAATCTAATCCGTAATGCGTTAAAAAATAGCCACTAGAGAAAATCCTAGTTATTTTAAATTACGTAAACCGTGTAAACAACCTCGTAAAAAGAACACTGTGTTTGACACTGTCGGAATGTCCCATTTCGGGTAGTTCATAGAATATACCATATAAAGGGCGAACACGAAATTATTGCGATACATTCAACAGGGCATAACTTTTTTACCATTGGGTAAAAATCAACCAAATTTTGCACACTTTCTCATTGATGTGTATTGTTTACATGCTGTCAAACTCGAAGTCGTGTTTTTCGATTCAACGAAAATGGAGGTGAACCAACGCGAGTCGAGAAAACAAATTCTCTCCAAACACCTGGAATTTCCTGACTTGTCCTGACCGGCAGTTGGGAAAAATGTTGAACATTCACCATTCAACCGTCTCCAGAGTGTTGAAGCGGTTCCAGGAGCGGTTGACGTTGGACCACGGCAAAGGAGCTGGAAGAAAACCGGGACCGGAGAACAAAAGGACGGAGGGAAAGGTGAAGCGGATGATTAAAGCAAATCCCAACGTCTCAAGCCGTGATTTGGCTGAAAAGATCGGCATGTCGCAGAGCTACGTCCAGAATGCAAAGAAGAGAGCTGGACTACATACATACAAGGTACAGAACTTTCCAAACCGCGATGAGCGGCAACAATCGACGGCTAAAACTCGGGCACGGAAGCTCTACGAGAAGATGCTGACAAAATATGGCTGCTGTGTGATGGACGACGAAACGTATATAAAAGCCGATTTTAAGCAAATTCCGGGGTTGGAGTTTTTCACCGGCAAGAGCAAGTTCTATGTGGACGACAAATTTAAGAAGAAGAAAATGTCGAAGTTCACCTCCAAATATCTCATTTGGCAGGCCATCTGCTCTTGCGGACTGAGGAGTGAGCCTTTCGTGACAAAGGGCACAGTAAATGGCGAGATCTTCAAATCTGAGTGCCTCGAGAAGCGCCTTTTGCCGTTCTTGCAGCAGCACGACGAAGCTCTGCTATTTTGGCCAGATTTGGCATCATGCCACTATTCTAAAAGTGTCCTGGAGTGGTATGAGGCCAATTCTGTCCATTTTGTTCCAAAGGACATGAATCCGCCAAACTGTCCGGAGCTGCGCCCGGTGGAGCAGTACTGGGCAATGATGAAGCGGGAACTTCGGAAGAGCAAGAAGACAGTCAAAGACGAGAAGGACATGTTAAGAAAATGGAAAAAAAACTGAGAAACTGGTACCGGATGACATACTTGTCCCTCTCCTCAGTGGGAGACAAGAGCGAATATACCACTTCCTCTTCTCTTTTGTCCATGCAGGAGCGCTGCACGCAGCAGCATACTCTCCACACTCTTCCTTTATCTGTAGTTTTTGAAAAGAGCTGCGCGGTGAAATTAAATCACTTGCCTCTGAAAGCCACTGGCGAGTAAACTCAGCGCTCTGAAACGCACTGCAGTGAATACAGAGAACCGCACCCCAGAGAACTCTGGAGTGCGTTAACTGGTCAGATACACTGATGTTGATTCTCTAAATAAGTAGATTAGCAAGCGCGTTTGTGAATTGTTTGTCGTTCAGGTTCCGGTTTCCATTTTTATTCATTTCGGTTTTGATATGTTCGTTATAACGTATAAATTTGACCTTGGGAATAAAGGATTGCAGATTCTTGTAATGGAGCATGTACGAAACCATAAGCAATAATATTACCTTTGAAAATACATTATCTTGCATAGGGTAAGGCTGCAATTGTTGCGGTACCTTTGAAGCATTAGATTTCTATAGTTGTGAATGGAGACTCCATAAGCAACTATAGGAACCTAACACAGGATCCTAATCCTAAGATCCTAATACAGGATAAATAGATTAATGTTTAAGGAATGGGAGTGGGGGTGTCTTATGCGTGGTTAAACGCGCCAAAACCCTAACCATATGTATTTCCTGGCGACGACGGATAAAACGCTTTGCGCGTTGCTAAGCAAGTGCACAATAGGACAGCTCCATATAAAGCAGTGGCCTTAACTACATTCAATATTTGAATTTAAAATTAATACATTGATTAAAAATTCACATGTTCTAGGGGAGAGGGGAGTAGTTTTCGACACATTTTCTTACAATTTTTCTTATATTTTGTGAACGTCGCCAGAGATCCTGAATTCATTCTAGTTGTCATTTGGACATCGAAGCATCATAAGAGTGTGTTAAAGGTGTGCGTTTATGCAATTTTGAGTTGTTTATTTGCATTTCGGAAAAATACATATTTATCCGGATGTGCCCCGTACGTGGGGTAGTTTTGGACAGTCATGGGGCACATTCGTAAAACGAAAATAACTTACACAGATTCATGAAATTTTTAGTTTTCTACCTATTTCTAACCTACAGACCAAGGCTGAGGTCCAATGACTAAACTTATAACTCTAGACTAACATTTGAAAAGAGGGGAAAGCGAAAATGTGAAGAAATCATATTATGTTGGAGCTACAGGCAAGCTACTCTAAACTCGAAAAGTAACATTGTTTCTTTTTATAAAATTGATAAAAAATGGAATTCCTCAGTTCATCTATATGATGCATTGGGTAATTACATCTGGCCAACACAGTGAATTTTATTATTTTTTTGAGCTTATGCAAGGAGGAAATCACTATGTTTTGTGCCAATATATTCATCAGTTGTGTGATTACCAGTCATCAACTGTACCGACTGTATCGACTTTGTACAAATATAAGCATCTGAATGTGCCCGAGTGCGACCCAGGTGGGCTGTAATGTAAAATCTTTGCTTTTTGGCGCTTTACGGTATACCGACTGCTTTACGAGTTAACGAATGTACTCAGATAGAATCAATGGTGTCAGAAATGTTTTTGCATGGTGTGCCCGGAGTGAACCGCCCCTAGAGCTTTAATTAATAATTTGATATTTTTTAGTCAAGCCCGTTTTATTTGACATGTATCCACTGTTCATTTAGCGTGTAAACAACAAACAAAAATAAGTCGCTAACTCTCACAAATTTAATGACAGGAAAGCCAGAGTGTTCAGAGACTCAGTCAGTAAGGGTATTTCTACGGCGAACACTAGTGTTAGGCTCCGAACGCAAGGGACCCGAAGCGGAACGATAACCATGCAAAAAATACCCGATTCAAATGAATTTGCTTGCCGGTTAGAAAATTAATGATCTTCATATATAAACTGGTTAGCCATTTTGGCGTCATTTGAAACGTCGTAATCAGAGGTTTGGAAAAAATTGCATAAAAGAAGAACTATTTACTCCTCAAATAGTTTGTTTTTGAAACTTTTTGGGTGAGAAATGTTGAATCTACTCTCTTTTAATATTGCAGTGCCACGGATGGCAAGAATTATAAATACCCATTTGAATCTGATCGCGAAGCAAGACACATTTCTCTGATATGACCGCAGATTGTATAGCAAGACCAAAAAAATGATCTGCAAAATTTTGAAGTAATAGGGTATGTGTCCCTTGACTCAGCCTGTTATGCAACCATCGATTACATTTTTGATTATAACTCTTAAAGTTTTCAAGCTGAGATTCAACTAGCTCTACACTTGCTAAGATAAGACATTTGGTAGTATGTATCACGAAAACTCTTTTTATAAAGTCAGAAACTTTCAAGGGATGTGGATTTGATGTCGGTCTACAGGCGCCTAATTGGGTCTATTCTTGGATGCAACTTCGAAAATTACACGGAAGTGAACTACTATAAGATGATTAATATTGTCTCAATTGCTTTGGATTACATCGGTCATCCTAAAAGCAACATGATTTTATTGATTATTGCTAAATTAATGACACATATTGTACAAATGAAGGAGCTAAGCTAACATTACATCCCGTTACCCTAATATAAGTAGGGATTCCCCCGTTACGTAATATGTTAAGATGTAGGCCATCTTTAATTACAGTTCTTTCTAGATTTGATTGACGCATTGGTTGGACGTAGTTCCAAAATCTAGTGGAACTTATTAGTTTGCAGTTGCTAGCCAATTGAAAAGATTTAGTGAGTCCTCTTTTATCAAGAAAACCGTTGTTATAAGTAAGCCTAATCCAACCGACTAAATTTGTATTCCAGTATCGTGAAATTGTCTAAGGAAATCCATGGTGGTTGAGCCCAGTGAGATTTTTCTGTAAATTGTATGGAATGAAGCCTAACCACAAAAAAAAATAGTTCTTAGCTGAATAGGCTTAAATGTTTGCTTAAAAAACCAATAACACAATAAAAACACACAATAACTCTGTTTGAGGTTCTGGTAACTATTCGTCACATGAAAGACCAAAGTGAAAAAACGAGATTGTAATATGGTGCGTTCTTTTTACTTGAATGACCTAATATCCTTTAAACGAAGGTGTTACGTCCAGATAGATGTAGGAGATCGCGTACGCCGCCAAAGACTCGCCATCTTGTAGCTATGTCTCGTCTGCGGGTAAGTGATATTCCCCAGCGCATCACGGGCCATCGGAAGTCGCCACTCTTCCGAGGTTTGCATACCGGTCACCAATTACCGGATCCATCCCGAATTCGGCCACTGACAGCATCATCAGCATCGAGATGTACTACATGGCTGCAGAACACCAAGAAGCACAAGGATAGATCTTTCCGTATTATTTATAAATAGTAAGCCACATAGAACAAAGATAACTGAGCGAGAATACGAATAAATGGGGCAATAAGAACGAAACCGAGTCTGGACATCTTTTTCTGGCGTCTTGTTGGGATGCAACTGTCAAAGCGAGCAAAAGCTATGGAATTTGACAGATCTATACTCGACAGAATTTCAAATTAAAACAAAGGGAACGCCAGTGCCATTCTTCATTTATATCTTAATAAATCAATTATTATAACAGATTGAGTTTAAACATGTAAACATTTTCTTCCGCTGAATGAGATGTAGTTATTGATACTTTCTTCAGCGGTTTCTAGATATGATGATTTTGCAATAACGCCCATTTAAAATTTAAATCTAGAGTTTATCATTCTATTTCATGCAAGCTGAACCAAATGAATGAAAATTTAATAGAACTGGCGCTTTTTTTTTATAATTTTTGTTATATTTTCGTTTGCTAATGTGTGTTATTTCTGTAAAATAAAACGTAGGTGTGTGTTTTAAATTTAATCCTCGGATCGTCAGTGTCTACCATGGCTTTTTTTTGTGTTGAAGCATTTTTCTTCAAACATTTTTCTTCAAACTACACCGTGTCCTGTCAGTTTGAACGTAGTTTTCTCGTCCATAATCTGATATTAACTTCTTGTGCATAATGTAGCACTAAGAATAACTGAAACAGCCCCCATTCTTGAATAAGAAGGGGTTCTATCTTCTATCCGAACCTGCTGCCTATCGCAATAATACACATTTGTGTTTCGGTTGCCTGGATAGTTCTCATGTTTGGTTGAAATTTTTGTTTCATTTGTATGAGAGCACCTCCCCCCAGTCAAAAAAGGGGTCTCGAACCACCATAGAAAAAAAAATCTTGCCTTCAAAAACCCCCACATGCCAAATTTAGTTCAATTTGTATGAGAGCTTCCTTCCCCCTTCTAGAGAAGAGAGGGGTCTCAAATCACCATAGAAAAAAAATTCGCCTCCAGAAAACCCCACATGCCCAATTTGGTTTCAATAATTTTGCAGAAATTTGTGTTTCATTTGTATGGGAGTCTCCCCTTTCAGAGAAGGGAGGAGTCTCTTACCTATCATAAGAACATTCTCCATTCCCAAAAAACCCCAAGACGAAACATGTGGTAAGGCATTGAACAGTTTCGAATGGGCAGCATAATTAATCATCAATTAAAAGAGAGATTTGAGCAATAAAAAATGAAAAAAGTGCCACTAAATTATTATAGGCCTGTGCCAACAAATAATGTGTGATCAGCATTAAAAAATAGGAATGAGCAATAAAGATGAGAAAGATCTTCGGATAATCTAATTGTGACCGGTAAATCTGTCAAATAAAGCAACAGCTATTAGTATATGTGCAATTAAATATGGCAGTATTTCCGCCAAATTATGTAATTTGAGCACTAAACTATTCGCATATGTCTTTCAATTTTGTTGGATTTTCCCATAAAAACAGTAAAATGAGCAATGGATATTTATTTATCCATTGCTCATTTTATTGTTTTTATGGGAAAATCCAGCAAAATTAAAAGACATATGCGAATAGCCTAGTGCTCAAATTACATAATTTGGCGGAAATACCGCACAGTATTTAATTGCACATATACTAATAGCTGTTGCTTTATTTGATAGATCTTACCGGTCACAATTAGATTATCCGAAGATCTTTCTCATCTTTATTGCTCATTCCTAATTCTTTAATGCTGATCACACATTATTTGTTGGCACAGGCCTTAATAATTTAGTGGCACTTTTTTCATTTTTTGGTGCTTTTCTGAATTACTAAGTGCAGGTAAATATTTTAGTCGTTTCGAATGTGCCCTCATCAACCCCGAAACGAATAACTACTAAAGAAATAAGCCTCTTGTTTCTCCATTATTATCTTATTATCACGTTCTTCCTTGTATATCGGTTAACAATTTAGGTGGAGTAGTTATACATCTAAGTCATTCACATAGGAATTGAAAAAATCCTCACAACTTTGACTCATAAGTTTGGAAACATGCATAAAAAGGGCACTGAAGAGTTTCTAAAGATTTGGCTCTGCAGAGCGGTCTCTCAAGAGGACACCAGCGAGAACTCAGGTGGGTGCGCTTGAGAGCACAATTCGTTCATTTCACTCGAGAGCGTGCTCTCAAATTTTCACCACAAATGCTCTCAAGAGACTCCCTCTCACACTTGGCTTGTTTTGCACTCATCGTAAGCGTGGTGATTTGCTCGCCAGTGTGGCAACTGGTTCATCCCCAGAGGAGGCAAGCAATACGCATGTGAGAGGCGCACTTGGGTGAAATGCCATGTATGCCGGATGACACTGTAAAGACTTTGAAGGAGGGCATCAAGCGAATATGCGTTCAATTTTACACTCAAGGCTCCATCGATTAACTTTTCTCTTGATTTTTGAAGTAAATATATGTATAAACTACCCTAAAATTTTGGTTTGCTGCTTTTGGTTCAATATACGGCTGCTTTACTGCAACGCTATGATAATGTTCCATCAATGCTATTTTGCATTTGAAATGCTTATTACAGGCTACAAGCACTTATATAGCATTTGAAATTCAACTTTACAACAGATAGCATTCAAGATGCTGTTATAGTGCTAATCTTATGCTTGTAGCATCTGAAATTCAGATTTAAGGTTGATTTACTGCCCATGATAATGCTTATTGGTTACATGGGCAGCTCGTTATGTCGGCTAACTGTAACTGTTGGCTCTGACAAGAACTGTTTAGCGTTTCCACCTGGTATCTTTTGAAGTCAAAACTCTCACGACGCTGTTATACGGTGCTTTTGAGGAAGGAGTAGTTGATGCTTAGCATCGAATGGAAAATTCGAAGTTCGTAGACGTCATTGCTTTACGCATCCGTAGCAGCAGACTTGTTGTAATACAGTTGATGTTACTCCTATGCTACTCAATTTAGTCACTAGCAAGTCACTTTAACCAAATATGGTGGTTTTGTGTTGCTTGGCTGTCCTGTACGGTAAATTGTCCACACGCATCTCGTTTGTCCCTACGGGTTGTAACACGACGAACGAGGTGCGCTACGTGATCATACGGTCATTGTCACTTGTAGAAAGAATCAACCGTTCGAAGTTCGCTTCAAGTTCGCTTCAAGCTTCAAGACCGGGAATCTCGTAATTGACCTCACAAAGCAACGCTGAACCATTCCACCACAGTTGACATTTGCTTTATGGAACTGGCTTTATTCCTCGGAATACGATATCCACCGGATTTTGGTCCGTATTGATTGTGGTATCAAGATAGTTTAAATATTAACAATGGATAAACAGTTGAAAGAAACAAAATTTAAAATAAAAATGTGTTTTCTGTGTTGAAATAACAGAAAAACGAAAGAATGCCTAATAACGTCCATCACAGCCTAATGGCCTTCTATGATTGACCACTTCGTACGCCACTCTCTTCACTCACTCAAACAGCAACCGTCGACAAGCGACAAGATCGCACATGTTTTTTTTCGCTCTCGGCAATTTTCAATTTTATTTATTAATACTTTCACAATTTCTTGCATTTCCGTATGTTGGTATGGTCAAACCTGGCCCAATAGGTGGACCGGAACCTGGCGACAAGCGGCCGGCTGACAGCAGCTATCGAAGGCAGCACCGATCGTTGCCCAGAGGCCTGCCATACCTCGATTCGGTACAAACCGCATCGGAAATCAAGGACCGAATGAACCGACGGACCGAAAACGTGAGGCATCACCCGGATTGCCTGTACCTGGTGCATTTCCAAAAGGAAACCGTGACGCTCAACGCACTGAAAGCGATCCACTCTCTCTGTTCCATCGTTGTCACCTGAGATCCGTACCGTGGTGGACATCGTGATGTGACCCAGTTTCATCAGTGCTTGGACTTAGGTCACGGTACCCGGAACTGCAACGTCAATGCCCGCAGCAACAATTGCACCCAAAATCACACCACAACCAACTGCCCCATCGAAGGAGCCGTGGCGTATAAGTGCGCCAACTGTGGTGGAGCCCACTAGGGATCCGATCATCAATGCCGAAACGTGAAGTCTTCAAGCGTATCCGCAAGCAAGCCTCGACCGCCAACCAACCGGGAAGGAAGACAAAATGGGCTCCGGCCTTCACAGCGGGAGATTTTCCGCCAATTCGTGGTAGTCGCCAAGCAAACCCGTGGGGGCAAGGTACTACCCCTCACGCAAATCCCGGCACTTCTGTTGGACAACGATCTTCAGCTCCCCTCTATTCTCAAGTCAACCAGCAATCAACAACAATCCCGAACTTATGGCGATTTTCGTCAATATGACCGGTGGGCTTCGTAAACCCGAACAGATCCAAGTACTCGGTCAATTCCTCATCCAATATATTCGAAAATCAACTTTGCTGACTACTTTTCGATACGCTTCTAAAAATCAATGGAGCAAATCAAGTGAATGTTGGACCAAATATCTCAAATCGGCTAAATTGTCCAAAGTTACGTCCAATCGATAAATTGTGGGCTCTGATGAAGCGGAAGCTTTTTGGAAAGAAACAAGGAATCAACAATATTAAGCATTTCCATCAAATCTGGACATCCGAAGAGTCTGTACAAACCCTAATGTGAAACTCATGTTTCACCCGACAACAGCTCAGCAGCACGAGACTCTGGGAACTGGGTCGCAAGGTCGGCGTACTACTGAGTAAATTGGAGGGGCTCCGCAGACTAATGGGTACTCAAACTCAAATAAATTAACTACACAGAACGGATAAACTCAAACACCAGTACACTTCTGCTGTGGTCGGTGTGGCGTAGACGTAGAACGTGCCTTCATAAATAAAGAAGACATCGACGACTACGGTGACTACGGTGACTTCAGCGACTACGGATAATACAGACTCGTGAGTGCTCGCGATGAGGTGCCAGAAAGGTTCCGGCGATGGTGGACGAACATAGGCCAACCTTCGGCAAGATGGTGGCGGTATCACCGGCTGATGTGCCGTAGATTACAGCGTGATGACGGTCAGAATGGCGTGTCTACCGTTCGTAGGCTGTAGTGCGATGGCAGTTCGTTCGCTCACTTCGACTGAGACGGTATAGACGGGTTGGGAAGCCTGGTCCGATGCACCGATGCTTCCTTCTGACATAGCTGGTCGACGACGGTTAGACCACCCTCTTTCGAACCTGGGAGGGACTCTTCTTGGTATTCAGGGCCTTGAGATTGTTGTCTTCTTTTACACTTATGTCCCGAAGCCTGAGGATTTTTGGTCCTTTACAGGTGTCGGTGACTGGAAAGCCTCCTCCACCGTAGCGTTCACTGGTAATTCGTGACTTGCCAACCACAAATGTGTTTTAAACAAACGGACAGAAAAGGTCCCAATTCGACGTAACTTCAAAAGTATAATTCCTTAAAACTGGACACTTCTGGACCTCACGCTCGCCTGAACTATCTGCAGGATCTCTGTTCACCGAGCATCCAAGAACCCTTCAGCTCATCACCCGGGTCTTCGTGTCACCATTTTTCTGCGGCTTTGCGTGCTTTTTTCCAGCCCTCGACCGTTAGCATGGCCGTGATGTCTGCCAAGTGATTCATTCTAAAACGTCTCTTTGAACTGTACGTCTGCCGTAGACTGCCTAGCGAGTTTCTCCGCTACTGTTTGGTAAATTTACCTAAATGATCGATCACATGACGCACATTAAAAAAATCGCATTTCATTCATTGTAACAGAACGGTTACAACTGGATGGAGTTAAGCGCTAAGTTAAAAAAAATGTTATGCAAATTCCGAGTAACTAATGTTTTGACTTCGTAAATTACTAAATAATTTAAGGATGGTGTTTTAACTTCGTGAATTGTTAAATCATATCCCATGAATCTGAAATAAACAACAACAATTGAAATATAATACGAAATTTGAGGTTTTTCTCAAGTTTTGAGGTGTCCGGATTATTATAGATACAGACCTTATTGAAACTGTTCATATAAAAATCATTTTCATAAAATGATTGTCGGGAATTCTGATTCGTAAATAAATTTGAAAACCAAAGTAACGAACCCATTTTTTTTTCCCCATTGTCGGCCTACGGCAGTCCCGCTGTGCACCGCCCTTGGGGCATTGCCTTTGAAATTGGTCCCGTAGAGCGTGCCGCTAGAACTAGCTAGGGAGCTAACGGTTTCTGTTTCATCTGAACGATAGGAATCTGGGTATGGCAGTGCTCTTTGTGGTCGCAGCCTCGGCCTTCCCCGTGACATTTTCCGGCGTTGAAACAGTTGCCTTCGGAGCGGAATATTAACAGAGAGTGGCAGAGAGTGAGAAGGAAAGAGAGGAAAACTGGGGAGGGGTAAGGAGCGAATGGATGGATGTGGTTTATTTTAAGTGAACATAAATCAAGATATTTTGATAGAGTAGGAACAGAAATATGACATAAAGCAGAAAGAAAAAAATGGGATGAAGAAAGCAATTAGGGGAAAGGATAAAATTGAATGGATTATACTACCAGAGACTGTGGTATATTTTTTCTGCCAGATAGCTGACGTGCACTTTTTTGTCTCGGTTTCTTTTTATTATCGCAAGGGCAAATATTTAAATTATCTGGAAGATTTTCTGGGTTGTAGGGCGCCAATGCATTCATGCAGTTCAAATCTTCTAAATATTTAAACTTGGCACATTATTTTCATATTCTAAAAGCTACCCGAAATGGGAATAAATGTATGTGCTACTTCCGAAGAGCTTTCTGACAAAGTGCCAAACTGAACGTTCTTTTTTACAATGTGTTTACAACGACTTACAGGCTCAAAGACATTTTTTTCCCATCAGCCTTTTTCTCTCATGGTGACAATCATCGACGCTAGGAAAATGACTCCACCACCTGGATCCTGCCTATCGGCTCATGAATATGAGCCGGGACCAACGGCTTTACTTCCCTTCCGTGACCAGATTTTTTTGCCTCAGAAAAACCACCGACGTCGACAGGGATTGGACCCAGACCCACTGGGCGTGGCAGGCAGCAGTCACGCTTACCACTACACCAACCGACGCCGGCAATGCACATTTTTCTTGAGCAAACTTCTTTAAAATAACGAGGAGTTTTCTTGTGCAGCTAAAGCCTGTCAACGTTAAACTTTGGACATTTATCTTTCAGTGTAGATTTTGGATTATTTCCTGACCGCTGAAAATGTCATGGTACAGCATGTTTACATTCTTGTTACATATGGTGAAATGCCGTCGAATCAAGTGGAAGTGCGCAACCGCATTTTATACAAACTGTCTCTACTGGCATTATCTATAAGGATGTGTACGAGAAAAAAGGTCTGCAAAAGCGGTTACCAGCGTTTATCAGAAGCCACGACTCTCTAACTCTGTTGTGGCCTGATTTGGCATCTTGTTACTTTGTGAAATCCGTTTTGGAATGGTTTAAGGTACAAGACGTCAAATATGTGCCAAAAATAGCCAATCCACCAAACTGTCCAGAACTTCGCCCAATAGAGAAGTACTGGGCTCTAGTTAAGCGGAAACCCTTCAAAACTAAGAAGAAAGAAAATGGTACCGATGGTTTCAAGAGAAGATAGAGAATCGACACGGCAGGCGTATCTGAGGTTACCGTTTGGAATCTGATCGCAGATATAATTCTTTTATTGTGAAATGAACAATGGTTTTGTTGAATTATGGATAATTTTATTTTTGTTTCTTCATTATAGAGACTTGCAGCTAAAAGCTGGTTCGTCTCTTTTTCGATTGAATAATACGAGGAAGTATCCTGAAGGGGCTCTCGCTAGTTTTGGGAGATGAAACCCTTTATTATAATAAGTTTTCATTCAATACGAGGAGAGACCAGAAGGAATCCACCAAGAGTTAGGGACTTTAAGTCCCTTATTAGTTGTTTATTTATTTTATACTAGCTGAACTCGGTGCGAGCTTTGCTACGCATGGAACTAAATGAATGAAAATTTAATAGAATTGCGGCGTTAATATATGTTTTTTTAATTTTTGCCAAATTAGGTTCCATTTGTTTGATTGGTTCTGGAGTTATGCCAAAAAAATCTGTTCCATTTGTATGAGAGCCATCCCTTCCTGATAAGGGAGGGGTCTCAAATCACCATAGACACATTTATCATCTTCAAAAACCCCCACATGCCTAGTTTGGTTCCATTTGTTTGATTAATTCTCAAATCATGCTGAAATTTGTGTTTCATTTGTATGCGAGCCTATGAAACGGGCATAGGGTAGTGGAATCTCGAACTACCCTAAGACCTTATCCCGGATCCAAAAACCCCTGCATACAAATTTGCAAAGCAGTAGGGATGTTTGGTTGAAATTTTCTGTTTCATTTGTATGGGAGCCCCCCCCCCCTCCTTCCTTTCCAGATGTTGAAGAAGTCTCAAACCACGATAGAAACATTTCTCTCCTTCAAAAACTTCCACATGCCAAATTTGATTCGATTTGCTTGATAAGTTCTCGAGTTATGCAGAAATTTGTGCTTCATTTGTATGGGAGCAACCCTCTTCTGAAGAGAGGAAGTGTCTCGAATCACCATAGAAGCATTTTTTGCCCTAAAAACCTCCACCTGTCAAATTTGAAATTTGTGTTTCATTC
>JASCZW010002987.1:0-39383 GCA_034211315.2 Aedes japonicus
GGGAACTGGGGAAGAACGAGAGGAACAACGAGGTGAGGAAACCGTCTTCTTCAACCAGAGAGAGGAGGATCAAAATTCCAGATTCTTCTTCTGATCAGATAGGTGATTCTTCACTTCTTCTTCTTCTTCTTCTTCACATTTTTTTCTTCTTCTTCGATTCTTCATTTTTCTTCTTCTTCTTCTTCTTCGTAGAGGTTCTTCTTCTTCAAATTCCATCAGAGATCATCCACCAGAGCAGACGCGTGGCAAAGGCAGGTATGGCAGCAGCAGGCGGTGCTGCGTATGCTGGCGCGGCGCGGCGCGCTGCGCAGGCAGGCAGGCAGGTGCGCGGTACCCGCGCTGCAGGCAGGTGACGCCCTGGCGCGGCGCGCGCGCAGCAGGTGGTGGTGTGATCCGCGGTCCACCCAGCAGCACACAACGGCACACACAAGGCACACAGGCATATGGCAACGTTAAGTAAACCATACATATGTTATTGTTTACACATACACATATATATATATGTTATGCCATATATATGTTATATAATGTATATATATGTAGATCCAGAACCAAAGATCGATCATCTTCTTCATTTCGATTGTAGAGAGATCACTTCTTCTTCTTCTTCTTCTTCTGGATTACGCCATTTTCTTCAGATTTCCAGGAAAATGAGAGAGAGAGAGAGATAAATTTCCAGAGAAATGAAAAAATTTCTTCCCGTAGACGACAATGACGTTGATAGAGCGGGACTGGACGGAGGTCGTGCCATGACCCGGAACGATAACCTTCTGTACAATAACAACAATAGCATATAACCTCAACTAACAATTGCCGTTAGTCGCTTGGATCTGTGGTTATGACTAGCTACTATGCACCGGAACGTATTTTTCTTCAAGTTAATGTCACCATTTGAGGAACTTGTTTTACAGCCAATCAGTATGTGTCGAATGCACCAAACTGATTTGTTTGCTGAAAACGAATATAACCGGAAAAAATTGCCAATCAGGTGTGGTTATTCCGGTCGACTGCTCGATTGGGACCAGCCAGCAGCGTTTGAAATTTTAATCGAAACCGCATCACCTTAATGGCAGCCAGGCGGTGCAAAAAAAAAAGGCAGTTCTTTTCTCCTACCCTTGCCAAACGATCCGCTGCGGTTCAATCAATTAGTAGCTCTCTGTTTATTGTGCATTTTAAATTAATCCCCCCCGCATTGGAGCCCTGATCATTCTGCTGAGATCTGATCGAACCGGATCGAAACCAGAGCGTTTGGAGTGTTGGTGTGCAGTTAATTTGTCGCCCCAGGCCATTGGATGTTGATCGCGAGATTTGCCACTTACCCAGTTTACAGGTGCCAGGCGTCGCCGTAACGGACGTCTGGGGATGCGCCAATTGATACCGTCATAATTTTGCGCGATCAGAATTTGCGCTGGCGCAATTTGCTTGAAAGCGGCCTACCCATTCGACGGTCGAGTAGGGCTGACACCACTGGAAATTAAGTTTTCTTCAGGGACAATTGGGCATTCCTAGCAAAGCGATTTTTTCATAGTGTGCTCGTAGCCCTCGAAGCGTACGGAGAGAAATCTCAACTCAAACAGCCTGATCAAACAAAGTGACTAAACTTTTTCCTCACTTGGCGTGTGCATGAGTATCACATTTGACGGTTCCTGATCACCCCGGCCCGCCGTTCCATCTTCGGTTACCTTTTCCTCCTAGTTTTATCGCAAACCGCGGCATGCATGCAGTAACCTGACTTTTTGTTGATGTTTTATATGGGCACTTACGCCCCAAGCTCGTTTTACTCTCTACACAAACCAACGGTGAACGTTCGACATTCTCAGCGAAGATCGCAGTTTGACGCAGGTTTAACAGCCAGAAGACATACTCTCGAGTACTGTTATTTTGCATCGCCCGCTAAACTTTCCGGTTGGGAAATGGAAAAAAAAACAAATGTAGGTAGCCGCGCTAAGTTCACGAGCATTTGTTTTTGTTGTTGCCATTGCGACGGCGACGGCGGCAGCGATATTTAGCTCTTCGCAATAACACACATACATAGTGCGCCTGGCACAGTTGAAGAATCCATTGATTATTTTCTCCTCTGCCGTTTGCTCCCGCTCATTCAAGCCACGTGATTATTCGTCCGACCGAAGGGGGGTGGCAAGGGCGGTGCAAATTTGAACCCAATCGACCGTCAGTTGGCGTTTGACAGCGGGGACGTTTCATTGTAAGCTACCTGCCTGGATGGTTACTCGCCGACTGGCTGGATTGGTGGTGGCCGCGAGTGAAAATGATGTGCGACCCAATTAGCATTATCCTTGGCCGGTTTCGAGCGAAATGGAGACACATAAACCAATTGAGTACGTGTCTTCTGCGTGGGGTTGATTGGGGGTCGATGCAGGGAGGTTAACGGTTATTTTTGAAGCTGAAGCAGGGTTCGATTTCACGTGGTGGTCTACCGCGGAACAATGTGATTGGCAAATGTCATTTGCGGTAGTGGATAGGCTCGCGGAAAAACACTAATTGATCTCCTGCCATGAGCGAGGTGGTGGCCTATCAGAAAATGAACGAATGCTGGATTTATGGAATTGTTAAGGGCGAGCTGTGTTTTCTGGCGTAATGAAATAGTCCACATCAGAACCCAGCACAGGACAGAATTGGAAACTCAAATTCTGAAATACCTCCTTTCACAGACTTCAGACGCGAGGCTGTTACATACGCACATTAAAAGGCTCTTTGTAAAAAAGTCTCGGTGCAACACGGGGAGTTTTTTTGACGAAAACCTTCACGATTGAACAGTAGTCCCTCTTCATGACTTCAAAATTCGAGTACAAGACAGATGCAAATTAAAGGTTTCTCTTTTGAAAAGTCTGGAGGAATACGGGATAGTCTTGACTTAGAAACAACGAGCGACAACCGCATGAAGCACTTTCGGTGGAATTGAGTCGAGAGAAACGCAGATGCTCTTTATACTCGGACTGTTCTGGAACAGCCTTCAACGCTGCAAACCGAGAGAAGATTGTGGGAATGTTTGACAAAAATTCCAAGCAGAGGTGCTGAAAGCTCTCCCGGGGAAGATGGAAGAATTCATGAAGTGAGAATGCATTATTGATCTACTAACGAGATTTTTTTCATGGTATTTGAGGTGGAAATCAATCCAAGAATCAAATTGATAAACTTGCTAGAACAAGTTTGAACTGAGTCGGTTCACTATGAAGCTGAACATCAACAAATGCGCTTATTCTACTATGTCGAGAAGACGAAACGTCATAAATAGACCGGAGATAAATGGAGGAAATGAAGCGAAAATGAAGCAAACAGGCGTTCAAAGTGTGTGTGTGTATTTTTCGATCGTGAAACAAGAAAAAGCATGGGGCTTTGAAAGTTCTATGAACGTATTTATTCTGCTCAAGTTTTTGAAGTTTTTTTTACACGTGGGAAACGTTAAACTTTTACTAAGAAACCGCTTAAAACAAGACTCAACAGGAGCTGATCAGTCTCGTCATGCACGAACATTTTAAGTCACTTCTAAATTATTGTTTTACATGTGTTGCACTGTCCGATGACATGGTCAAAAACAGTTCTTGAAATTCTTACATTTATCACCGGAAAATTGTGATTTTTTTCTAAAAACTGCGATAAAGATTACGTTTCTTGCCCGAAAGGAAAATGTATCTCGAATGAGGTCGACAAGCTGGTTCCGTTCGGGAGTTAATGACGAAAAACAAACCGTGTAAAAAAGACCTTACTGTATTTTTGCTACGTAATTGAAATTAAACTTGAACATGTTATTTAGCGCGCCTTCGTATCACGTTTTGTTCACATGTCGCAAAGGCTCTGTTTAGGTAGGTTTCTCCAGAATCAGCAGTTTTTTTGCAACATCTGTGGATTGAACCAGGCACAAAAAATGTAGATCTGTACTGACAAGAATCCATTTGCGCGGAGATACGTTCCACATTGCTTTGAAAAGGTACTAAATAGCGCAGACGAAGGCACAGTGCTAAAAACGAGCGAATAAAAAGCTTCGATGGCGATTGCATGCATTACCTTCTGCAGGCTCTGGTCGAGAACTGACAGATACTAATAGACGTCCAGTATTGGACACAAGAAGCTGTCGAATTATATTCAGGAAAACTGCCATTATGCATCTACTGTGATTTGAACCCAACACGCAAGGTGTGACTGAACTAGGTCGGGAAGACCTAGTTCGCATTCAAGTAGTATATCTCACCAGAAACATACCGTGCGACAAAAAGTGTGTCAGAACGCTTCGTGTACAGAAACAAGAATCTGTACCTCAACAACGTACAATCAGATTGCCGGAAAGCATCCAATGCATTAATAGGCACAACGAGCGATCAAGGAAAGTATTATGGTGAGAAGCATACCCAGCAGCGATCTGCCGAGAACTGACTCACTACCCGGTTCCGGTCCATTCTCTGGAAGCTTTTGACCGAACACGTCGGTCGATTAGAACCTGATCTGAGCGATCCAGATCCACGCCTGCAGGCATTCCTGAATAATTCTCGAAAGCAAGCCAAATACAGGATCCAAAGCATTTCAGGAATGATCGCAGCGGATTCCAAGAACCAGCCTGCAGAGCATTCCAGAACAATCACGGATGGTTACAGAACTATTCTGGAAGCACTCTAGAAGCACTTTGAAAGCACTCACAACCATTATGGAAACAAGCTTAGAACCATTCTGGAAGAATGGCGAGAAGAAGTTCGGAAGCATCACGAACTCTTTGAAAGCATTCCAGAACGTTCCCAAAACGACTCTAGAAACATCCCAGAACTATTTCGGAAGCTTTGAAGAACACTTCTCGGTGGATTATAAACCTGCTCTGAAAATATCTTCGGAACAGAACATTCCTGAATAATTTCTGAAAGCATTCCAAACGAATCTCGAAGCATTTCAACAAAATGTCAGAACCATTCTGGAAACAGCCCAGAACAATTCTGGAAGTATCCTAGAAGAAGTTCGAAGCATCAAGGAACTGTTTTGGAATGCATCCCCGAACTGTGCTGACCACATTCAGGAACAATTCTCTGCAGCATGCCATGCTAAGCTTTTATTCTGGAAGAATTCTGAGGTATTTCAGAATCTCGAAGCATTCCAGGACAATCGTGGAAGTGTTTCAGAACTATTTTGGAAGCATGCTAGAAACAAAATTCTAAAACAAACATTTAAGCATTGCAAATCGTTTCTTAGAGCTTCCCAAAATCCGGATGCACTACTCTACTACTCTGATAGTATTTCAGGAATCTACTCTGACGTATTTAACAACTCAGCACTACTTTGAAAACATTTCAGAGTCGGAAGCATCCCAGAATTACCATGGAAACATCAAGAATCCCTCTGCAAGCATTCCATAATAATCCATTAAGCGCATCATAGAGTAGTTCTGTGATCATTCAAGAACAACTCTGGAAGCATTTCAGAGCAAGTTTGAAAGCGGAATTATTATGGAAGCAATTGGGAGCTGTTCTGGAAGTATTCTAGAACCACTCTAGAAACTTCACGAAACCATTCAGGAAACATTTGAGAACAGTTGTGGAAGTACCTTTTAGATAGACTCTGGAAGAATCCAGAACTATTTTGAAAGCATTCCAGAACAGTTCTTTAACCATTTCAGAACAATTGTTTTTTCTCTTTTCTCAAACAGCTATTGAAATTTGCCTGCACAAATACTTAATCTGAACCGAACAAGTCCAAGGAAATCAATTTCGCCAAATTGACGTTTTTGAACGTATAAATCCTAGTGTACAAATCATTTAAATTTTATCCTCCGATTAATATAAGTACAGTCAGCCATTCTTCAGGCTTTACTAGGACAATTCAGGAAGCAGTATACTACATTTCTTTCGTTTCAGAATGATCCAAATGATGATCATAAATAATAGATATGTATGCTTTCTGTATTTCTCCCATATGAATATATACATACATACTGGGAATGATGACCATCAGGCACCTGATCGATTATTTTGGACCGATGTTGGATGAAAGTGGACAACACAGCAACGTAAAGCGCTGAGTTGCACTTTTTACGTGCCTCAGTAGACGCGCTGTTCACATTTTAATTATTGTACAGTATGTCTATCGAATCCGGTGTTCCTGCGGGTCAGCGTTTTAGATCGACAAGAGGCTCCCCTGTTGAATTTTCCAGTGATAACGGCACCAGCTTTCATGGTTTCAGATTGAAGACCGAGAGGACAGACAAGCATCAGTTTTCATCAACGGTAACACCCGCTAGACATTCAATTCATCCTGACCCCTTACGGGTGGGATATTTGAACGAACAGTAGGTTCGGTTGAAGCGGCGATCGTGACCAATCTTAATGCACAACGAAAACCGGATGATGAGACGCTGATGACAGTGAATATATAAAAGAAAAGGATTTCTTGCCTTCAAAAACATCCGCTTGCCAAATTTGGTTCTGTTTGCTTGATTAGTTCCCAAGTTATGGAGAAATTTTTGTTTCGTTTGTGTGAGAGCCCCCCTCCCAAAGCAGGAAGGGGCCTCAAACCACCATTGAAAAAAAAAAATTGCTTCTAAAAACTACCACATGCCAAATTTAGTTCCATTTGCTTGATTAGTTCTCGAGTTATGCAGAAATTTCTTTTTAATTTGTATGAGAGTCCTCCTTTCCTAAGGGGGGGTCTCTAAGCACCATAGAAACATTGCATGCCTTCAAAAAACACCACATGCTAAAATTGGTTCTATTTTCTTGATTACTTCTCAAGCTATGGAGAAATGTGTTTCATTTGTATGAGAGCTTCCCTCCTAGAGAAAGGAAGGATTCCAAACTATCATGAAGACCTTCCCTGCCCCAACAAATTCCAGCATACAAATTTTCACGCCAATCGATTCAATAGTTTCCGAGTCTATAAGGTTCAAACAAACAGACAGACAGACAGAAAGCCGACAAACAAAATCTATCAAAGCAGATTCGCCTTTCTGAAACAGAAGGAATGACAGAAGCGGCTTAACCTGTCATTTTGGATCTGTTCGTTTATTGAGAGAGCGGTACACTTGAAAATGAAAATGGATCGCAGCTTTCGCAAACGCGGACCAGGCTGTCGCGAGGAAAAAGAGTGAGAAGAAGATATGTATAGCTTTGCATAGCGTAGGTAGCCTTTATTACCACTGTATGTCTTATGTTCGAATCTCAAGGATAGTTTGGATTACCTAGAACATGTCATATTACTTTTTAATATTTGTTGTCCTTTAGGAATATCAATTGAATCTGTTATGAATCTGAATATGTATTGCTACTTTGTATTGCCCATAAATTACTGTTACAACTGTAAATCTGTAAACTGTGAAAGCCAGGACAGTTTGGATGAGCTAGACCATCCCACGTTTATCTTCTTAGGTTCATTCACTGAATATGCTTGAGTATGTGACATAACTTTAAGTAGCCCAAACAGCTACTGTTACTATCGTGGATTAGTTCTAAACTCCAGAACAATTTGGATTATCTACACACTAAATTTTTTTTACAGAAATCTGTAAAGTTTTAACCAATTTTCAACAGTGAACCTTCCGATTTAACGGATTTCCGTGAAATTTTACAGTTATCTGTAAAATCTGTACCGGATTTCGGTAAAATTTTACCAAAATCCGTAAAATCGACTTACCGAACGATCAGCAGTTGACAATTCGGTAAAAATTTACAGATTTTCGTTAAATAAACTGAGTGTGTAGAGGATCATAAAGTTATAGAATAATGACTGTTGACCTTCCAGAAGATTAATTGAATATGTTTGAATACATATGTCATCTTATATAGCCCGTCAAACTACTGATCTTATGTTCTGAACTCAAGGACAGTTTGAATTACCTAGAATATCCCAAGATTATCGCATCATATCTATGGACCCTCCACACTATTCAATTAATATTGTTTAATACGTATTGTGCCTTTGCATACTTCAAAAACCTGCTGATACAACTGTAGGTCTTATGTTCTGATCTTAAGGACAGTTTGGATGACCTATATCATCCCAGTTCATCTCATAATGTTTTTTAAGTTCGAAAATATTCACGGAATGTGGTTGAATACGTAGCGTAACTTTATATAGCCCAAAAAGCTACAGTTACTACTGTAGATATTAAGTTCTGAACTCAACGACAGTTTAGATTATCTAGAGGATCAGAAAGCTATGAAATAGTCACTGTTAACCTTCCAGATGATTAATTGAATATGTTTGAACACATATCGTCAACTTATGCAGCCAGTCAACAGCCCGCAAAACTGCTATTACAACTTTAAATCTTATGTTTTGAGTTTAAGGAGGGTTTGGATGACCTAGAATATTTCAAGATTGTCGCATTATGTCTTTTGACCTTCCACACTATCCTATGAATGTTTTTAAACACATATTGTCCCTTTGCGTACCTCAAAAACCTACTGCTACAACTGTAGATTTTATGTTCTGATCTCAAGGGCAGTTGTGATGACCTATATCATTCCAGTTTATCACACTTTTTTTACATTCGAAAATATTTACAGAATGTGGTTGCGTAGTATACGTAGCGTTACCTTTTATAGCGCAAAAAGCTATAGTTACTACGGTACATCTTAAGTTCTGAACTCAAGTTTTGATGACCAGTTTGGAACATCACAAAACTATCAAATAATGACTGTTGACCATTCAAAAGGTTCATTCAATATGTTTGAATACAAATCGTAACCTTATATAGCCCGAAAAGCTACTGTTACAACTCTAGATCTGAGCTTCTGAACTCAAGTACATATTGGATAACCTCGAACCTCCCCGAGAGATCTGAAATTTTTTAACGTTCATCAACTAGAATTGAATATTACGTATCCATTACGTATCAAACAACGTTTGACACTAAATAAGGTTTATATTTTGTTTTTATTATATCTGAATTTCTTCATATTCAGGATGTTCTAGGTCGTCAATTAGCCTTAAACTTTTTTTTCCCAGATAGAAAAATTTATGCCGAAAAAGTTTGTCGATGACAATGTATTTTTATCCAGTCTGTGATTTTATACAGCCATTTTCCTTTTGGGGTCATATAAGACCTCTTAGGCCGGACGGGGTTAAAACATGTTTCTTATTGAACTTTTAACTAAAGCGGTTCCCAAAGCAACGTGTTTTTTTTCGAAGCTGCCACGGAAACGGTAACAACACCCTTTTTAACTTCGGGTAAACCGTGAGTTAACGGTTGACGTCCTACTAAACGAAGTATCAAGTCACCCATTTTTTTAAATATTGAATTATGGGCTCCGTAAAGCTAGCGCAATTGAGCCTTCCAAAATAAACGAACTAGACGAAAAAAGAAACCGTCATCAAATCGCTTCCAGTGCGTGCAAAACAGAATCTCCGGTTCGTAACATCGCGTCGTGTCGTTGCACTTGTTCCGTTTGTTTTCGTTTCCCCAAACAACAACATCAGCATATGTAACCGAAGGGAAGACGCGCGATGACCAGCAGCATCCACCGAGCGATTAAAACAAACGAAAAAAGCGATTATTTTTTTCTTTTTCTTTTTTTTTCTCAAGTGTGCTGCTGTCGTGCTGATCATCAGCATGATGAACCGCTTCGCTCCCACCGACTGGCCGAAACATCAGCTGGCGGGCGCTCGGCTGGTCCGCTCCGCTTACCGGAGGATTGCATTGGCTGGGCTTGTGAATCAATGAGCAGGTGTTAGGTTTTCTAATGATCATCGAACAAGCAAGTGGCGGCAGCGGCTAAAGACTAAACGGTTTTAAAACGATGTTTTTCTAGCGTAATTTCTCGAGTCAGCCGCCAGGAGGAAGAAGCCACGCAACGAATCAAAATTTGATAGTGATGCGGGAGGGAGCGGAGGGTGGCGAAGCCGAACAAAAGATTCAACGGCCTGCTAGCTCTGTTGAGCAATGTTCGAAATCTTATGCGGGTTGCTGCGATGACTCGAGCGAGGGTGGGAGGGAAGTTAATCGATTAATTCAAGCCACTCAAACTATATTCTAACGAGACAAGAGTTCTACGATATTGGTGAGAATAGAATTTGATAATTTCCAGCAAACGATGCATTTTTATGTACATACTCTGGAATCGATCGTTTTGCAGTGAGACGATTCATCCGGTTGCCACCCACGACGACTTCGAACGACGGGAAAGCCTAAACAAAAAAGTCAATCAAAATTAAATTTCGACGTTCCGTTTTAACACCACACAGCCATGGCTTGCTTTGTCCTGCGGGGTGCCAGGACTGCTGTGTGTCTGGGTGGGTGGGTGTTGGTGGACAGGTTTGACGAGCTTCAACAGTTTCACCGGGACACGCTAATCGGTGAAGCTTCCTTTCCGAAAAAGCCAAAAACAAAAACACAAAAAAAGTCGATAACGTACAGATTTGCGGAGATTGTGGAGCAGAAGCATCCAACATAGGATGTTGGGGTGGAAAGGATGCGATCCCCAGAAGCGTTTAAAAATTCATTACCAATTCCGTAGAATTGGCTAAACTTCTCCCTCATTCGCGTCGTCGCCACCAGCACCGTCGGATGCTAGCTATATGGATAAGGCGCGCGTGTGTGTGTATGTGTAGGTGAAGCGTTCATTTTATTCTACTTTTTATTCGGCCTAAGCTTCGCCGTTCTTCTCGGTAGGGACGCCGCCGTTGTTTCCCGTAGAGATGGGTAGAATACAATTGTTCGGGTTCTGAGTCGCTCTGTTCACTGCGAATTATCGGCATGATTGATTCATTTAAGAAACGCAATCTTTTCGTAGTTCGTTTTTTTAAGTTGGAGGATTTAGCTGGTCTAGGCAAGTTAAGCAGTGTCGAAACTTTTATGAGTATTTGCGCAGCGTCGTGCACACACCTGACGTTTTTATTTGTTTACATTCATCTGCTCCGTGATCCTCAAACTATTGCAAACTACAGAATGGTCCAGAACAGCTTGAAAAGGGTTTTTATAAAGCGCCAAACTCTCAAGTGAGTGTATCTATTGTCGGCATCCTCTTTTGATTCGGGTATATCGTGCTACTTGATCTGCGTGTACTACTTGTGGTTTATTTGAGGAAAAATATGGCTTAAGGTGAAACTCCCTTGAACCCTCAGTATTCAACGTGCATGTAGTAGTGAAAACACTTTTTAGCTACCAGGATCTGGTAGTATTGGTGAAGAAAACCAGTATCAGTTGCCAGTAATTTGAATGTATCTTTATGGATTATAGTACACCCATTTAATAAAGCTATGTCCATTTAGAATCCAGAATAATAAAACCATTTGTATCTCGGTAACGGATTGACGTACAAATAAGTTTAATACATCAAAACAAAAGGAATTCACTGTTATTTAAGGAAAAAATATCAATACAAATCATTTCTCTTCGTTTCTAATGAACATTCGCACTTTCTTCTTTATTCCTCCCATCAAACGCTGCACACCTCCGGAGTCAACTTCCTTGGCACATTTATTCCACATTTTGGTCATCTGAGTCGCGTCTCGAGCCGTTTTACCACTTTTCTTGAGCTTCCGCTTCATTATTGCCCAAAATCTCTCGGTGGGTCGGAACTGCGGGCAGTTGGGTGGATTTATGTTTCTACTGGATGACTTCCCGGCTGTAGTGACAACTCGTCAAATCTGACCAAAACTTCACGGGACCTTTGTGGGCTTTAATGAAAGGTAGTACGCGGTTTTTTGAGGCATTCTGCCTTGTACAGCTTCAAGTCCATCGTCTTATTCGTCACGAACACTTTGGTCTTTGCTCCGCAGCTGCATGTCTCTTGTCAGTTTTTTTGACAAATTTGTCCATAAAAGCAAACTTAAACTTCACAAGAACATAAATCTTGTTAAATACAAATAGTGGTAAATTTTAAACGTTTATGTTCAGTCCTTATATGTATCATAAACTAACGAATGAGTCGTTGAGTAGTTGGCTGAAACATAAAATCTATTTGAAATGTTTTAAATTGCGCATCTGAGATAATAAATGGGATTTTTGGAGAATGAAAACCGATTTCAGGGACCTTCTCACGTCATACTGAACTCTGACAACCAACGACAACTCATGTTATACAACATCATTCGATTGCGCCGTTTTTGTAATTTTTTCACAGGAATCAACTTGAATGATGTTTACTCATAAAAATGATTTAAAATCGTTATAAATTTATAGTAAATACCTACAACTGTTTAACCTTCCTAAGATATTGGGGTCACGACTCATGCACTATTGTACGCTTATCAATGATATTTGAACGAAAGGGCTGAAATTTTTAAATGTTTAACGGAATTCTTGATTTTTGTACGAAAATTTTTGTTTTTTAATCAGTTTAAGGAGGTTGTACAAAAAAAATGGCACGTAAGACATTAGGGTCAATATTGACCTGGATTTCAACTCGGCGTAGAATTTGGAAATTTCAACTTAGAGTCAAGGTTTATACACCATTTGAAAGGTTCTGGTCTCAAAAATGAATTGGAAAAACTGGTTTCGGTTACATCCCCCCCCCCCCCCCCTGAAAACTGCCACAAAGGGAAGGAATTTTAGTTTGGATGTGTTAACAGAAATTCCTATAAAACATTACACACTCATTGTAAAGAATTGGCAACTTGAGCAAAGTTTCGCAATGCGTAACGAATCGGCTTTTGATATTTACAGATCAGATCCAAATCATACTGCAGAGATGGCGCTGTAGTCTATCTTTTTCAAATGAAGCTAGAGAGTTGCCGTCTTGGGCAAAGTTGTTTAGAATATAAGATGTAGTTCCAGATTTTGCCGCAGAGATGGCACTGCAGTCTATCTTTGCCAAATGAAGAGCTAGAGAGTTGCCGTCTTCGTCTTTGCCATACAAATGAAACACAAATTTCTCCATAACTCGAGAGCTAATCGAGCAAATGAAATCAAATTTAGCTTGAGGGAGTTTTTGGAGGCAAGAAATGATTCCATGGTGGTTTGAGATCTCTCCCCTATAAGAGAAGGCTATCATACAAATGAAACTGAAGCTTCTGCATAACTCAAGAACTTATCAAGGAGCTGGAATCAATTTGGCATGAATGGATTTCTGCGGCAAGATATGTTTCTAAGGTGGTTCGATACCACTCCTCTTTTTGGTAGGGGGCAGACTCATACAAATGAAACACAAATTTAACCCAAAAACGTGAGAGTTAGCCCTATTGTTATGGAAATTTCCCCGAGAAGCTTTTAAAGATGGTTCGAGACTTCTTCCCTGTCTGGAAGGGGGGAGGGAGCCTCCCATATAAATGAAACACGAATGTCTGCATAATACGAGAATTAATCAAGCAAATGGAACCAAATTTGGCATCTAGCGGTTTTTGAGGGCAGGATTCTTTTTATGGTGGTTCGAGATCCCTCCACTCTCTGCAAAGGGAGCTTCCGTACAAATGAAACACAAAATTCTGCCTAACTCAGGAACTAATCAAGCAATTGGAACCAAATTTGGCATGTCGGGGTTTTTGGAGGCAGGATTCTTTTTACGGTGATTCGAGACTAATCTCCTCTCTGGATGGGAGGAGAGGGCTCTCATACAAATGCAACAGAAAATTAAACCAAACATGAGAATTATCCAGGCAACTTATACACAAAATGGGTATTTCTCGGATAAACAGCATGTTTGGATAGAAGTTTGAACCCCTTCTTAATCAAGAATGAGGGATGCTTGAGGTACTCTTAGTGCTATATTATGCACAAGAAGTGAATCTAAGGTTATGTAGTTTGAAGATTAATGCTTTGCCTATGAAATGCTTCTACACAGAAAGGTAAAAAACATGGTTAAAACTAACAATCCAAGGGTTTGATTAAAAACACACACTTAAGTTTCATTTTGCAGAAATTACACAAATTAGGCAAACCATTTTGTACAAAACTCATTCCTAAAGAAACATAAAAGCAACAGTTCTGTTAAATTTCCATCCATTTAAATGCAAACGTAGCAAGGCTCGCACCCGGTTCAGCTAGTAAATCATATAAATTGTCTTATAGTTTGCTATCGTTCACCACAATGCATATTTTCAAGGAAGGATCATGACATTTTTTTTTCAGAAAAACCTAATTTTGGGATTTTTGCATCGTTTGGAGTCTTTTGAGTATGAATAAACCTAATGAGGAAGGTTCACTGTAAGTCTGTGTAAAACCACCATCAAGTTTCGTTTTTTTCGCTGCCAACAGAACCATCTGGTGATAAAAAAGGTAAGCAAAATATATTTTACCCTTCAATTTGGTTAATTCATTCTACCGTGAATCCACGGTAAAACTAATATACTCTTTTTATGAGTATTGTTTGCTCACACAGAGAAAACTTTGATAGTCAATTTTACCATTATTGGGGATTGACTAGGATGACTAGGGGAAAATAATGATTTTCAACCGACCATTCAAAATAGTTGATTCAATATTCACTATAATGTCAGAATAGTTCCTGTAACCATGATCATAGTCAATAATGTGATGGTGAAAAAATGTTTCCGGCCATTTTGATGGTAATTGTGACCGAGATTTAATTGTCAGTAGAAGCATATAATTTTTCTCAGTTCACTTTTGAGAATAACGCAGATACGTCAAAATGTGCTTTTTTATGTCTTGTTTAGACTACAGGCTTGTAACATAATACAAGGGTGTTTTGAAAAGTATCAACAAAGAAAATGTCATCAAGATAGCCTTGTATTATGTTACAACTCTGGAGTCTGAAAAAGGCATTACTCCTAGAAGAGAATTAATTTTCCCCATTTCAATGAAGCAATCGACAAAGATTTTTCATTAGGGCTTAACTGACAAACGTAAACAATGGTTTCTTCCGTGAATTTCTCGTGGCACAAAGATTACCCATGTAAGCCTCCAATTCTATCAGACGATTCCCTACGAAATGACTGTGGTGGAATAATTAAAGCTGAAAAAGCAATTGTTTACGTTTGTCAGTTAGGCCCTAATGAAAAATCTTTGTCACAATGTCAGGAAACAAACCTACACAGAAAAAAAATCCTGCAGTAAAAATTAGCATTTTACCTGACTATGGCTATTTTTAAAGCTAACATGTAATTTCAGTCATATTTTCTACGTTTATGGATCAGTCTTCAACATATGTGGTATATTAGACAGACCCAATGTTGATATCAACCCTACCATTGATTTAATCGCAGGCAATGTAAAATCAAACGCATTTATAATCAGATGAAATTTTTTGGTGTTTGCGCTTAATTTAACCCTAGAAATGATAGTTTCTACTGTGGATTTTTTTTTGCGTGTAATCCAAACTATATTACTGTTTGAAACAAATACATATTACCTTATGTTTTAATCAAGATGATAATTCCTTTTTTAAAAAACGTCGACGCCAATATTACCAACACATACGCATTTTAAACGGGTGTACAAACTACGCATTTTTCGCATTATAAAAATGAGTAAAAAGCTTTTCTTGAAATATGCACAGTATACTCATTAATGAGTAAATGCAATAAACTCCTTAAATGAATTGAGGATCATTTTCAAGCCAAAATTCTATGTAATTGGATCAATGCATCTCTACTTCGTAATATTTGAAAATCACTCTATAGTAATCAATAATAATAATGGCAAGCCACAAATCTCGCCGTCTTTCCAACAGCCGATCTTTTTCCTATCCTGCTCAAGTTACAGCAAACCATAGTTGCTTTTTTCATGACATTCGCAGATGGCAACAAGTCGAAGTTGCGGCGAGTTGTTCGGAAATCGTTTCCTTAATTAGGGCCTTGTTTAACAATTTGTGATTCGTTTCAATTTGTCGGCTGAGTACTTTTGGAATATTACGCTGGGTAAAACGAAAGCTGAATAGCTTAGTTTGAGCGTGTGCATTTAGTAGTTGCCGCGGTTCTCACTTATGGCGCCACAAGCGCAAAAAAGGGTTGCCGGAAAAAATGTGAAGTGACTTATATTGTTAATATAGTATATTTGCAAACAGTGTTGCTGACAACACTGCATTCTGCAACGCACGCTACGCTCAGCTGAGTGTGAAATAGAAAAAAAAAGCAAAACGCGTAATTTTGATACCGGGTGCAGAATTTTTGCACCATTCTCGTAAATTTAACAGTTCGTCCACTGTTTTCGAGAGCGCGATGATATTTGATCCCGTAAATAGTGTTAAGGTGGATACGGTAGGTGGAAATACAGTTATTTTGTGAAAAGTTAATAAGAGGATCCTGACATTAAAAAGGTAAACAATGACGACGAACAATTTCTTCCAGTGGAAATGAGCACTAGTTATTCGATACAGAGTATTTTTGGTGAATTGAACAGTGTGAACTGATGAAATTTGATGTTCTGCTGTCCTATTAGCAGTATGGCAATGATTGATTACAGCTAAGTGGATTAATTTGGAATATGTTGTTGAGCAAACCCAAAGTGTGCTTATGTGGATGAGGAAGCCATCGTTCCTGCGATAAAAGGATTCCATCCTGCTTGTCCTTAAAGGGGAGTCTCACTTTTTAAAACGTTATCAAATTATAGCAAAATAACAAAATTATCACAAAGAATCAAGAATAAATTCAGAAAATCGGTTGCCTAGAATAATCAACATTCTAGTCAACCAAAACCTCCTTTGCGATAAAAAGCACACGTAAACAAACATTCTGCGACTGTTTCTAATTTCGCCGAATTTATCCTCGAATTCATGTCCGCACTACCATCTCATTTTTCCCCGTAAGAACGAACACTCAGGATAATCATTCATTAAAAAGTTCATTGGAACGGATCTGTACAAATTGCCCATCTCTAGTTTCCAAAATTTCCAACTTCAGGAGTTTAGAAGTTCACTCGAGCGAAACTCTCTGTGGAAGGAACAATTTGAAATTCTGATGAATCAACTCGACGAATAACGAGTTGCGTATCGATTCCGGGCAAATCTCTGTCTGGTTAATAAGATTGAGTTTATTTACCAGGAAGGTGAGTTGATATAATTCAACGACATTTAAATTTTGGCCGCCTTCTTTTGAGAGGCGAAATCGAGACAGCCCGCCCGAAACATAAGCGCCAAGAAGCAAGTCTTTTTTCAGGAGGTGAGTAAACGGTGGTGCACCGACTGGCAAACTGTGTGCCGGGTGATAAATTTCGTTGGCATATGTTTTGGTTGCTTTTTGTTTGTCTTGCGTCTCATGAAAATGGTAATTTGGGACCGGAGCAGGCCAAGTCTACGGCCGTCGAGAAAGGCGTTATGCTCGCTCAATCAGTGCAGGCCTACTGCGATTGTCACGTCACGGCGAGCAAACTTACGCGGAAGAGTGATTTTTATTTGAAAACAGTGGCACATTATGTGGATATAGATGGGCAAAAATTTTGCCTACTTTGAAGAGATGTAATTCATTGCCGAAAACTACGTCATTTTTCTACGTCCTCACCGGGTGAGGAAACGATGACCGAGATTTCTTCAAAATGTGATCGATTTTTTCTTCATGGTAGAAAGCGACTGTCTCTAATAAAAGGGGACATCAGAAATATTTCAAGTTTTGTTATTCAGTTACGGTGTTTTTATAACATAAATTGTTAGAATTTAGATCACAGATGTAGTTAAAATAACAGAAACTGTAACAATGGTTAAAATACTGCGTACACTAACGGAACTATCGCTTGCTTTCTCTCGTTCTACTTGAAATTACATACGCTCTAAAGTCTCATGTTATGAGAATACCTTTCCTACTAAACATTACTATTCCGAGTTTCTTCTTGGGGAATTTTTATTGGCTTCTTCTTTACATGGGGAAGTTTCATTTACTTCTTTGGATTGAAGGTCTGCAAACGTTGCTGAAGTTCTGTAAACTTTGCAAATTATAGATTTCTGAAACTTTGATTAGGTTCTGTAAACTTGAACAAAATGGATATGGACAAGTCTCAAGTTTAGAAAGAAGCGCATAAACAATGTTCTGGCAACATTGTTGAAGTTCTGTAATCATTGCTTCAACTATGTGGATTTTTCTTTAGTTTTTTCTATAGGTGTTTGTGGATTTTTCTTTAGTTGCTGAAAGTTCGTTGCAGTTTTATGAAATCAGCTACCGTTCTACGACATTTTCTGAGGATAACTGTTAACTGTGCTGACACTAAATATTTTTTGTTGTTCTACGAACTTTCCTGATGCTTTGATTTACTTAAATTTACTTAAGTTCTACGAAATTTTCTAAAGTTCTGAGAACAAATTTCATGCAGCCCTTTGAACTTTGATAAGAAGGAATAAGAACCTCTACGAACGTTGTTCAAGTATTATTGACTCGTGAAAGTGTTTTTGAAAAAGTGAAATTGATGTGAACTTTACTGAAGTCTTACCAACATAAAGGGTAGGTTGAAAGGAAAGGGGCCAATTGCTATGACTATTTTGCACAATAAATTACATACCTAAACACACAGCTATAACAGGTTGTTAAACGAAGTTTAACGTGCTTTCACAGCTTTGTTTACTTTTATCATGTATGATATTTGTAGCAAAAAGGGTTTACACGATGCTTGAATCTTCTCTATAAAGTTGTATTTCCCATATTTCACCCAGCTTTGTGCACTAGGAGAGCATACGAAGGATAGTAAGAGAGATGCTGTAGTATATCTCAGTTACAAATATGATTTTTTTCGAAGTATTTGAAGCATTCATTGCACCAACTTGCATCACATTCTTGCATTCTTTTGGGTAAATTGAAATAATTACAGAAGTACAAGTTGAAACGGCGAACGTCATACTCTGATTATGTATAAACAATCAATGCAGATAGTTAGAGGGCATTAAGGAAAAAGATATGATTGCCTGTAAACAAAATCTACGGTGTACAAAACAAATGATCCTATTGTTCTTACAAAACAAATGGAATGTTGACCTTTTCCTAAGTCCCTGATCCCTCTTATAACCAGTATATGAAATGTCATTGATTTGCAACTTTTAGCAGAAGTTCACAAATATTTCCTGATTTCTAGAACAGTAGCGAACATTCTAGAAGTTTTGAATATCCGAAGGGAACTGTGGGGTAAGCATCCTTCCATGTATAGTGGCCAGATTTAAAAGATTCAAGAGTTTACAAAGTCAACATAAGGGTATTCTATACATGAATAAACATGTTTAAGGGAAAAAGCAGATTTTATGCATATTCAAACTGCTGTGGTGTGTATTTTTATGCGTCCTTATTAAACTGCAAGCTTCTACAGTTTGTTCCATAGTTTTATGTTTGTTCATGAAAACTCTGTTCCAAAACTTTTAGAACAAAAACATCTGAATTATGTTAATTTTCTATTTTCCAGAGATACGCAAAGTTCAATTTTAAAAGAAAACAACTATTTCAACGTGCCTCTCTGTACCTTAGGAACTCCGAACTTAGGAACTTAGGAACTCCGCTTCAAATAACCGTGCAAGTTCACTGAGAACTTTCAAGCAACTTAATGATTTCCAGGTCTCGAATCAGAATTGCATAGATATGCAACCCTACAGATTTCCTCGAATAGCAATCAAAGCAAACCCAGATAACCCAGTATTCTCAACTCTTGAAAACATGTCCTATAATCTGTCAAAGTTTTCGATCAGCTAACTTTATCTCGACATGTCAAATCCTTTGTTCTAGCTTTTCAAGATTGTGATTGTGGTTATCTTAATCTATGCACACACAAAACTTTGAAATCCTCGAATGGTTACTTCAAAATGACAACCAGTCCACCCGAAATTGAACATTTCACTACCTGCCTTGAACAAGCGTAGATAAACGAACCCAGTCAATCTGCGTTTCAGCAAACAAACGACCACAAAAGAGTCCCCAAAACCCATTATCGATCCCAAACCACTGACCGGTTGTCGCACTCGGCTAAATGGAATTCCACTGGATTAATGCTCCGCATAATTATTTCCTGGAAGGGCGCATTCCACCAGCCGCCGAAGTACCAGCATATTTCCTGCACGTTCTTGTTATCAAACGCTTAACTGAATGGACCCTCTCGCTTTCGCTTTCCCATTCAGAGAATTACAACATCATGTGACCATGGTCTTCTATTGACAGTGATTAACACAAATGCGGATAACGACTCATTCACAAAATCGCCATCAGTAAGAAGGCATCGCATAGGAGGCTGTGCGCCGACTTCTGTTGCTAGTGTTCGGAGTATGACTGTGGAATAATCACTAAACTTCTATCCCTATCGACCTTTTGCTGGTTGTTGCTGATACGTGAGGCATATGAAAGCGACGACAACAGGCAGGAAGGCAGGCAGTAATAATTTATTCGACGACTTTAAATGACCCTGTAAAGCGTTTATTACATTGACCTTTAGACCGAATGTGCTGCGGTCGGTTCGATTAATGGGAATGATCGGTCACTTCCTCCTCTTGCGGCATGGAAATATGAGAGCATTACAATGTGTGTACTAACCCAGACGACTATCCGGTGGTGGGATCAAATTTCCGCTCCGATCCTTCGATCCGAATGATTGAATCAAAACATTCACCGATGGATTTCTTCGCGATTCACACACACAATCACTATAGACCCCTTTCGGGCTAACTTTGAAATTCTCTTCTTCACACACGAAGGAAAGTTTCGAATTCCACTCTGCTTACTTTTGGGAACGGACTTCGGCACTTATTTTCCCTAAACGATCCGAGGGGAAGATAAGAGGAAGATTGGGTCCACAACACTGCAGAGCGAAACCAGCAGGGGGTTTACAGCAATTTCATTTGTTTGATATTTCTTCATCGCCACCGTAGTCACCATGGATGGCCGTCATGTGCTCCATCGTATCGGCACTCCTGCAACAGATGGCACCACCAGCATCAGTATCGAAAAAAAAAAACACAAAACAACTTTACTGAACTTCTTCCGAACCACGAAGACCTGCGCTGAACTCGAGATGAAGTAAAGTGCAAAACACACAATGTGATCAGCGGGGACTTGCTGCAGCCAGCTCGGGAATACACGCACACACCTTCACTCGGCTTTGCACAGCGAGATAAGTATGATTCACACACCACCCGAAGATCAGGCAGGGGTGCCTCTCTTGCCTCTATTAATATTCTCGAAGAAGCTAAGCAGGAGGTTTGATTAATACGCGAATCACTCGAGGAGTTGCGCACTTCTGCCCAGCCAAGTAACGCACCTATACACACTCATCATCCATCTCACGCACTTCACTTCTTCAACTTCCCCAGCCTTACGGAGGGCTTAAGTCTCACGAGCGCGCGCGCGGCCAGAATCGTAATTAACGGTACACTTGAACCGAAACAACCGAAGAAGGCCACGCGAAGATCTTGCGGTGACCTTAGTTAACGCGGCACTACCCACCGTGAAGCGACGTCACGCGTGCAATACGCAATATGCCCTTCTTTTCCAGCTTGCACTAACTACTTTACTCACTGACTGGCTGATTCTACTGGTCATAAATTATGGAGGAATTTTCAACATCCGTGCAACATCCCTCGAACAAACGCCGACAACGATACTCTCCGGGCTACGAACACAGACTGACGGTTCGGGCGGAACTTCTGGGTCTCGGGTTTGAACTGAACTGAACATACTGATCCGAACGAACGGATAGAACGGACGCGCGAGAAATATGCTCTCGCTTTACTAACACCATCACAGTTATGTTGCATGAGCGGATTCGCTCTCTCGATGTGGGAGAGAGAGCGAGAGAGAGAACCGCGCTCGCTATTTTGGAGTGATCTTCTCTTAGAGGTCGACTTTTCGCGGTTGGAGATGACTAAGGGTGGTATGCATCGTCTCGGAAAATATCGAAAATCAACTGGGTAAAAGTTCAATTATACATAGTGAGACATAGCTTCTCTTTGTGATTTTGTAAATGTTGATGAATCTATGGACAAATCCATGTTGAAAAAAGAAGAAGACATCGAGTGGTGATAAATCTGACAGCTCCCATGTAAAAGTATAGGACGCACGTTTTAAAATGTTTCTAAAAATTTCAAATGAAATTCTCATTCAAAGCGGCTTGTTGTATGACGGTAGAAAAATCCAAAACTACTCACTAAATACATTTTCAGCAATATAAAAACAAAATTAAAATAATGCCCATATTTTGAAGGTTTGAATTTTTCTTCAATCATACAACAAACCGCTTTTAATTAAAATTTCATTTGAATTTTTTTAAATCATTTTAAAATATTCGTCCTATACATTTACATGGGAGCTGTCAGATTTATCACCACTCGATGTCTTCTTCTTTTTTCAACCTGGATTCCTCTATTGCTATGAGTGCTTTTAACTATACTCAACAAAAAATAAAACCATTGTACAAAGTACGAGAATAGGTCCAATAAAATTTTGCCCCGCAAATTCCAAGGAAATTCTTAGCAAAAAACTACAAGGTACAGCCCCATTGGGTTGTTCGGAATGAAAACGTAGGACTACGCAACAAAATGTCATTCAGATTGTACAGTCTTTGATTGAACCCTTTCAGGCCTAAATTTTTAAGTAATTTTGTGTGTTTTGATCAAATTGATGATCAATAACATAGAATGGATTGAAATTTGAAATTTTGTACGACCTAAAACTAACAAGATTATCCTATGATGTCTGTGGACGTTTCAGAATATTCATTGAATATGTTTGAATAGTTATCGTAGTTTTGTACAGCCCCAAAGGCTACGATTACTACTGTATATCTTAAGTACTGAACTCAAGTCAGTTTTTATGAACTTGATCATGCCAAGATAATCTGATAATGACTGGTGACCTTACAGAAGATTCGCTGAATGTTTTAGAATGGCATATCGTCACTTGTTTAGGTTGTTAAGCTAATGTTACGACGCTAGCTCCTAACTTCTGAAATCAAGGGCATTTTTGGTAACCTAGAACATCCCAGAAACATACAACAATATTTAACGTTTATCACCAAAAATTTAATAATACGTATGTATATGTACCACATTCTAAACAACGTTTTATACTAATAATAAGGCATTTATGTTTTCCTCCTGAACTTCTTCATATTCAGGCTGGTCTAGGTCGCCAATCAGGACTTAAACTCAGATGTTTTTTATATTTCCCAGATAAAAGAATTGATGTAGAACCAATTTTCCGAAGACAAAGTACACTTTTAATCAATCTGTGATTTTTGCAGCCATTTTCCTTTTGGGGTCATATGTGACCCCTTAGGCCTGAAGGGGTTAATATACTTTTCAAAACAAGGCTCAAAATTCATGAATTTTTCAATAGTATGTGGCCCGAAATCAACATTGTTCTTCATCGAAGTTGTTGCGTGGAAATATTTCCGGTCGAGTTCTGCAAACATTTTGAACAGTTTTTAAGAAATGACTGAAAGTTTAACGCTCAAAATCTGACCACTTTTCGTGAGGTCGTAATGCGATTTTAGAAAACAAAAAAGTAGTCCTACGTAAAAAATATATAAATAACTGGAAAGGTAGAAAAATTTAACTAATAAATTGAAGATAATAAACTTATCATTTCAGGCAAAAAAAATCCATAACAAAAAATAGAAGATGAATACTGTTTAAATTCATGGAAGTTTCCATGAATTTAAACAGAATTCTGTCAAAGAATTTCGAAGTTGTAGCAGAGCAGTAAGCCTTCCATTCCGACAGAATTTTAAAAAATCTTATCTTATTCAATTAGTCTCCAGACTCTATCTGATTTGGGGTATTCAAGATTTTGGCGACGAGAAACGGATGAAACCCTTGCAATCCTCCAATCTTTCAAGCCCTTGTAACCAATTTCTTAAGACCAATTGTCCAACTACGACCTCAACAAGGCCAATCTGCACTTGACAGAGTTGATTCTCCAGCAACTGCGCCAGATTTCCATCTTCAACTTACGCACAAAACGGCTGACGGCAGCAAGAAACTCATCGAGTCCCTGGCCAACGGAATTCAGGAATTCCGTATTTCAATCCGGATGTAGCAATCTTCTTCAACGGCTGGCACGCAAGGTACGAATATGTCTTCAAGGAGACATGACGAAGCCTCGACGATGTGGCCAAAGTACGACTGCTTCTATCCCGTAAACTGAGCCTTCAAGTGCATGAAAAGTACGTTAACAGTATACTTCCCAAGCATCCGCGCGATTTCAAGCTCGGAAGAGACGATTTCCATTTGTGGACGCCGTGGTTCTACGCCCCAACAAAAAAAAAAAAAAAAACCAGGGAGGGCACTAGCTATAACTTCTCAAACATTCAGGAACAAACTTTCAGAAAGCTCAGAACGATAAGTCATAGAAAATCAGAAGAGAAGAAATTTTCCAAAAGTATAGTTGGAACTTCCCAGACATGCTATAGAGCTGTCGCTAAGTTCAGCAGAGAACATTTCAGACAGAGGATTTTTCAAAACTTTCCAACGTTTTGTTGAAGTTTTCCTCGGATCTCAGGGTGGGACTTATCGGAGCTCATGATGGGACTTATCGGATGCTCAGGAAAAAACTTCACAGAATTTCAGGAAGAAACTTACTAGAGAGGGCACTACATAAAAGTCCAAGAAGTATAGGGGGAACCTAGTAGCGAAAGCAAAAATTGCTCAGACATTTAGGAACAAACTTCTTCGAAGTTCAGCAGAAAGCTTCCCTGAAGTTCTAAAGAGGAATTCTCAGAAGTTCAGGAAGAAACTTCCAACAAATTTAAGAAAAAAAAAACACGAAATTGTGGATAGAACTTTCCTAAAGTTTTGGAGAAATTTTCCTCGCAGTTCAGGATGGGAATTATCAAAAGTTTAGACAGTAACTAAGTTCAGTAAAAACATTATCAACTGTCCCTGGAAGGTTGGTTTGTTAGTTATTGTTGCTACAGACTTTTTCGAGTTCTCAGAGCAGTTAAACTCGTTTTTATTTTTGAGTTTGATCAGCTTAAAGCTGCAACATAATTTTATTTTAGGATAGGTTTTGTAATTATTTCTAGGTTTTGTACTCATAATTCAGTGTCCGTTTAATGTGATTGGTCTGTTCACAACAGCAGTAAATCACTTATCTTCTTGCCTGTAATTTACTCTATGTTTAGCAAATTTAATAGTTTGATGAATTACCTATTTACCTTATGAATTTCAACTTAAATCAGCTCACAAATTTACTATCCGATTAATTTATTCGTATACGTTCGTAATATGTTTACCTCTTTTCCTTCCTATCAATAAATGTATTCGTCTTTCTCCCACTCGCTCTTCCTCTCTTTCTATCATCACCTAATCATCTCGTCTGACATCTTAAGTTTCACGGATCAACTATGCAGTGTGGTGTGGCGTTTTAGTTACCGTTAGCGTTAAGTGATACGAGGGGCTGTTGGGGCGAACAGTTATCAATTTACCAGAAAATCAGGAGACTGACTGCCAAGAAGTTCATGAGGAAACTTGCATAAAGTTCAGGAGAAAACTTCCCAAAATTTTAGCAAAGAGATTTGTCAATGATCAGAAAATAGTTTCCTTGAAATTCAAGAGCCAATCAGTAGTTCTTCTTTCTTCTTTAATTTTTGAGAGGATTTTAACCCTTCGGATCGTTCGGTCCTGATCGGAAAAAGTAGTCTATACAGAATTCATTCATATGACCATAATGATATTCATTACTCATGACACCATATTAAAATATGGTAAACACGATCTTTCCAACCGTTAACATCGTACTTTGAACTAGACCACAAACTCATGTAGGAACTACATTTTTTTTTGTTTCAATTTCTCCTCGTTTGAGAGATTTGATCGGTAAGAAAACTTCTCTGAAGTTTAGCAGAGAAGTATAAAAATAAATTCAAGAAGTTTATCCAAAATTCCAGAGAATTTTTCTGAGGTGAAAGGAATTTTGCTGAGGTACCTTTCCAGCAGGTCAGAGAATTCGAGATAAAATCGTTGAAGCGACATCGATTACTGCATATCTATACAGTAACCTTTGAATGTTAAATGTTTAAGAAAATAATGCTGTCAAAAGCTTTAGTATCGTCACAAATACATTCGTAATAACTAGATAATAACCCCTCTTCTGAATCATCTTTAAAATAGATATCGACAGCTGTCCACATATTGATTAATAGCTTCCTCGAAAAATACTTAAAATCGCAGCTTTGGAACAGCGTCCCAATGATATTTTCTGAATAACAAAAACAATACTAAAAGATGTAAATACTTACTCTTCGACTGTCAAAAATTACAGCTAAATTGATGAAAGTCCTGAATTACTGCATGATGTAATATTTTAAAGACAGTTTGAAAAATTTCAACGCTGCCGTATACAGTCGAGAGTCGTTTCCGTTTCGATAAGTTTCAGTCGGCTTCTGTACTTGATTTGGGTTGTTTAACAGAAATATTAATTGAAAATTGTAAAACAATCCATTTTTGTTTATAGAATATATACGCACATGTCACTTAGTCACAAAACACAAGAGGTTTGGCATAACATTTCAAGAAAGGAATTCGAAGAACAAAAAGAATTAAGACTATTTTTCTACAAAGAGAAATATGATGAATTTTAACAGACGCATTAAATTTCCAGCAATTGTTTGTAATCTTTAATACAGCGGACCTGATTAAGGTTATATCTAGCTTGAGTTTACATTAAATATCCCATGAATCAATGCCAAATCTAGTATTCCATATATTTGCATAAAATGTAACAGAAAATTATATGTTTCATTTAAACTATGTATGAGCGGATCATAATGAATGCTGTCAAAATTTGAAACGAAACATAGAAGAAAATAAAAAATAAAAAATAAACTATTATAACATTAAGAATTTAGAAGAACCGATCTTATATAAGTTTTATACGATTCTTTAGCTATTACTATTACTATTAATTACCTGCATCATTACAAGCCTTTGAAGATTAGGTTCTCTTTTTCCATTTTTGTCAACGAAAATTTTATCATGAAACTGATAAAACCGGAAAATTATCAGTATAATCAAATTGTTAATAAATTCAACAAACTAGAGAGACAAATAGAAAAATCGCTCCATCGGCTATGAAAGTTTTAAATACTTTTACTTCTGAAGTTGAATTCACGGCATAAATTTCTTGTAAGAGAAAGACATTTCTTCATGGGCAATATGTTAAGAAAAAATGTGTTATTGGAAGACACATTTATGCCCAGAATTCCGCTGCTGTTCTGTATTTCTATGATACTGAATACGAAATTGTAAAATTTGAGTTTCAAACAGTCTTATTGAACTAGAAAAAGGGACTCAAATTTGATCGATGCCTCCATCAACTTGCTCCTATGATAATCAAGGCAATACAAACAGCTTTCTGACTATTTTCGTCGCTCAATTTGATAAAGATTTGATCATCTTTCGTCCAAAAGCAGAGACGGTTTCGTTCAAACTAGCCGCACCTACAAAGTTTAATAACGTAGTCAATCCACGTTCCCCATGGTTCCATGGTTCCAGAACAAAATTATCCAAACGAAGTATATTCATTAAATACCCCGAAATATAAAACAAAAACCATCCTCCAAACAAAGAACCGTATTTCTGCAAACTACGTCGATCGCAAAACCTCGCCTTTCCAGCAAAACTCATTCTTTTTGCTACAGTGCACTTCTTCCCGATACGAATTCATTAGCAGGAGTGTAGGAAAGTCGCTACGAAAAGAACCTAGAAGCAATTTGTTGATTCTAGTTTGCTTGGATTTTGTTTTGCTGTGCTGTTTCTTTCACACACGGTTTCCGTTGTTTTTATTTATTTTCCGTCCACTTCTTAATTTATTTTTCTTTTTTTTTCCCTACCATGCTCCGTTGATGAGCCATGAGGTGTGTATTGTTATTATGCGTGTGCATTACCTCTGTCCAGATTAGTTACATCGAGAGCCCACATGATTTCGATCTCTTTTGCAATGCTCATTATGCTCACTCATTCCCGTTATGAATGGCGTCCCAATCAACGAACGAACGAAGCTACTCGTATATTCAAGATAGTGAAATTGTTCAAAAAAAAAAGCCCACGCGAAAAAAAACCCTAGTTTATTCCCCTGAAGCGCTGCAAAACAACAACAGAATAATAATTTAAAAAAAAAGGTACGCGTAACGTAACAACAAAACCCGGATGACGTCACCGTCACCGCTCGCGGTTCAAGATTCCTTAAGAGGAAAGAAGAAATAACTGGAAATGGAAATGCATCGCACGAAGCGAGTGCACTGTTTTACAATGACTGCAGAAGCAGAAGAAGGATAAGCAGAAAGAGAGAAATTGTTGAACAAGTTTTTCTAGTCCGTAGGTGAAGAGTTGATAAAATAACAAACAAACAAACAAAAAAAATGAGATACTCGCGAGTCGCGTCGAGCATACCGAATCGAAGTTGGCGACGGCGGAGGATGGATGGAACGACAAAACGGAAACGATCGGACCACGAAGTTGACGGTCATGAACCACATGCTCATGCTGGCGCTGCCCGTCGTTGTCGTGGAAACTCGCAAGGAGAGTGTCGTTTTTGTGCTGGTTGAATATTGTTCTCACCTAATTTGGTGTGAGTGCGATGCGATAGAGACAGAGACGGCGGACATTGAATGACAGTGCTGAGTGGTGGTGGTGGAAATTCGATGGGAGAATTATGGTGAGCATAAAAATGCAGTCTTTGGGAGAGTGGAAAACATATGGTTGCTTGCCATCGCTGCCATCATACCTAACTTGACATTGATGTCAGGACGGAGAAGCATATTCGTAGACAGAGAGAGATGGAATGTATCCTAGGCCGGTATGCATGCAGTCTTCATCAGAATTTAGTTCTTTAGGTTCCTGTTTTCTTTTTTATCAAATTAAAATTTGAAAACTAGCGACCGTCATTTAAATTGAATCTCTAATAACTCAGTTATTTCTAGACAGAATTTCAAAATGTTTACATCACTCAATTGGAAATTTTCGCGACTTTCAGCTATCAACAATTATCAGCAATTTTTTTTTAACAGTTTCGTTTATTTGGTAGGCTACATCGCGTTAGCTTTACGGAGCCGATATTTAATTGTTTTTTTTTGACGTAGGACTACATCTTTGCTTTCTATACTGGGGCACAATTGATAAAAAATTGGATTGCGGCCGTCACGAAGAGTGGTCAGAATTTGAGCGTTAATATCTCAGTCGCTTTTCCACAGTTTTTCTGTTTTTTGCACCAATCGATTGGTAATATTTCTACGCTTAGATTACAATATTTACAACTATTGATTTTTAACCTTAAACTATGAAACATATTGCCAAAATATGATAATGTCTTATAACAACATTTGGCAGAGTAAATTTATTAAATGCTCATTATTTTTCCTATCACAGACTTCAAATCTAAGCAAGGGAAGTCTCATATGCAATAATGAACGGTAAATGATATATGTTGTGGGGAGCGGCAATGGTCCAGTATTGAATTGGAACCTTGGAGGATGCAATAGCGTGCAACCATTGTACAGGTAGCGGATACCTCTCTCGCCTTTGGCTAGGCAACCGTTGCTAGGTAGCCATTGGTTATGCAGTCGGTTAACCAAACCAGTGGTGAATTTGTAGCCAGCCAGTTGGCCCAACCACGAGGTGCTTGTGTTTGATCTAGTAGGCAGACATTATTCGGTAAGTCGCTTCGTTGAGTGATATGAACGGCATAAGCCAGCCAACATCGTTAATGTGTACAGGAAATGTATTAACTGATCAGTTTAGCATGACCAGTTACCAGTAATTATCAGATAATTGGTTTCAATTATCTGCTAACAACTGTTACAAATATGACGCTTGTATTGCTGGCTAATGAATTGTCGCACAATATTATTAAAGATGCGGATGGGCTATACACAGGTCCAGAGAAGATCAACCAAACATGGCCCATTTAAAATCCGTGCGTTTCGGGATAACCAATTTGATTTTCTCAGCAAAAGAGTTTGCTTGGATTGGAATATATCTAACATACCGTTCCAAATTCTTGTCAATTGGAAGCCAGTGGTGGCTTAAAAAGTATATGGGCAAAAATGGCAAATTGGGTCTTTTATCGTTCTCTAACATTAAAGGGGATATCGATATTCGATTCCCTGGATTTTTTACGTCAAATAATGTTGTTGATCAGTGTTTTCGTCTAGGTCAAGTTTTTGTATGGTCTGATATATTGAAATATTTTTAATTTATCTAATTTATGGGGGAGTAAGAGCAAAATTTGACATTTCCTGCTTTTACTGTAGAGAGATTGATGCCGTTGGATTCTCCGGAATTTTCTTACATAAGATTCACTATTTTCCATAAGCTGAAACCCTCGAAATAAGGAAGCCACCTCAATGAATTTAAGAAATTTCCGAGTTCAACGGTATTTTATGAATTGAATAAATTGACAATATTTCAAGACCGAGCCAAAATATGAACGAATCAGACTTTTTAGGTTTCCTCCATATGTTTTGGATGGAAGTAAAAAATAACTCTTATTTTGCGCTAAGTGAATCGACCGTGTACATAAAGTCATAGAACTGCAGCCGATCGATGCCCATCATTATCCTTATCATCACTAGGCATATGACGCAAAAAAGCCTAGCAGTGACTCTAGTTTGCCGTTTTAAAGTTCATCAAGAAGCCTCTTTTTGACTGGCAACATTTTAGGCGCATTTCCCAAGCTAATCAGCCAAACGAGGAATCTTAAGTTATTCTAGGGAATTTTAAGTTATCCTAGGGACTTTCTTCATTAGGGCGAATCTAGCATTGAGAGACTCTCTTTGATTACTTTCTCTTTCATTCATATGCCAATTACCTTCACGTTTTTTATTCTACTATTTGTAGAGTATGCTAGCTAGCACTGTTGTGTTTCGATCTGTACTAAAGAATCCCTGGAACGTTTTATAATGGCACTGTAATGAATGCAAGAGAGGTGAGCCCGGAGAGAATCTCTCATTGTTATATTCGCCCTATCGAAAACAGTTCATAGAATTAACCAAACTTTCAAGTTTGCCTTCGACGGTTTAGATTCTAACAGCATGCTTACAAACTTCCGAAGTAAGATTCAAAGTTCACAAAAAGTTCGTTTAAGCAGCTGATCAAAATTCTGTTCAGCTCCAAAAGAAAATCGGGTTGATTCAACGAAACAAATCAACCAAAGTATCCTTTTTAAGATAAATTATTTAAAATTGATAATTGTTCAGAAAAACTCCTTAATAATAGTGTCAAAATATGACATTCTAAATCGGAGAAGGACTCTGATTCGATGCATAGGTGGTAAATGCATCGAATCAGAGTCCTTCTCCGATTTAGAATGTCATATTTTGACACTATTATTAAGGAGTTTTTCTGAACTTTGAGGTCTGGCAACGACTGAGTGTCTAAAAATAGGATCTTTAGAAACTATATGCCAGAGAAAAGAGATCAAAAAAGGGGCCAGAAACAAACCAATGGTCACTTTTTACCCCAACAAGAAAGAAAAGTGAGGTAAAAATAGGAACTAAGTAGAAAAAGGTTAGGAAATATACCAAGTAACATTTTTAGTTTTATTTCAGTCTTATAGCACTCCTTCCTGCTTTGTTGATAAAGCTTCATTCAAAACTGCTTTGTCTGCCAACACCTCCTCTATGCATTTTTAAAGCCGGAATTTGAGCAAAGTGGTCCACTCTATAGCCGGTTGTGAACACAAGTTAATAAAACCTTTATAAGACCATAAAGATTTCGAAAATGTTAAGTGAAAGATGTTGTGACCACTTGAGAACCTTCATAAAACCTATGAGCCATGAAAACCAGCATACGGTTGTTCTGCTTTGTTCAGTTCTCACCCAAATAATACAGGGGATGATCAAAAAGGAGAAGACTAGTTTTAGCTTCCTTTCCTTATGATCCTTGCACCAGCGCTTCCTGTTTACCGCGTTTTGCGGTTTTATTAGCGGTTTAGAGCGTAAAGATTCATGTCGTGCAGCTCCCTTTGGACAGTTGATGTAGAAACTGGTTCTTGAAGCGCATTGTTCAAAGCAGCAGTTGCTTTAACAGCACTAATGCGTCTGTCTGCTTTGACTATGCGCTTCAACGGACGTTGCTGCCGGTCATCCATCTTTTGCTTCCGTCCACAGCTACTTTTATCAGGCGATGTTTTTCCATGTTTTTTATATTCCGACATTATCCGGCAAACTGTGGCCCTGGCAACACCAACTAGTTTGCAGTTCCAGCGATCGAAGCACCGGCTTCTCGAGCAACGACTATACGGCCCCGTTGAAATTCCGTAAGCTCTAATGGCATTTCGAACTGCACACTTCAGCACTTAACCTTGATTTGTCCCATGCGCAAGCACTCAATCCTGTCACCTTTTGTCTTCTTCTATGCAAACATGTACACGGATAAAAAATAATACCCAATTTGAGTTCTATTCCGCCAGGTCGATGGTTCCGTACGCCAAATTAATTTGAGTTATTTTTCAATTAATTTTGAGTTATTAATTTTGAGTTATTTTTAGTTTAGGTATTGTTTTGTAAAATCATGAAGTTTGATATGTCGCAAGCCAGGTTTGATACAGTTCTAACTCTGGCCATTACACTGGTAGGGTACTTCCTTCACGATTCCCGATAATGAATCCGGAACTACGGAAAATAACGAAATGACCGCTACTCTTCCAAAAACTAGGATAAATTTGTGATCGTATGGAAAAAGTTGCATCTAATTTGGTTAAGGGTACGCAGAGTTACAGATAAATTAAAAAGGAGTTTTTCAACATAAGAAGTGTCAGGCAATAGGGTAAAAAACTACATTTTACGGAAATGGCCATATCTCGGTTGTTTATGAGCCGATTCACGATCTTTAACCACTGACAGACTTGTTATGAATTCTAGTTTCTGAGAAAAATATAATATTTCCGATTTTCAAGTAACATAAAATATAACGAGCTGCAGAAAATTAGCACATTTGACATAACCTCAAAGTATCCGTGATATCTCCGGTGCCCGGAAGTCAAATCAAATTTTGATTCAACATGCTAAAACTAGAAATTCTCCGTCGAACGCTTCTAGTTTCATCAAAATCGGTTAATTATTCACCAAACTGTATCACTTTGAATCTGGACAAAATTTTGCTAGTCTTCTACTTTGTGATCATCCCCTGTACCTAATCATCATAAATGGTTGCAGACATGATTGTGACTTAATTAAGTCAGATTCAAGTTACATTAACTGATGAGCAACAAGTGTGCTGCTTGGGCAGCTCTTCTGATACATTTAGAAGTAAATGATATCTAAAAAACGTTCTAATGTTGCGGGAAGATTTGTTTAATAACAAAATATCCGAAACAAATTCAGTTTTTTACAGCATATCATGCTCAAAATCATATGCGCATTTAATTTTATAATGAATATTGGCACGAGCAGAGCCGAAAATATATGCGCCCCGGACGAAAATTTTACCTGGCAACTGGTCGTGGGGATGTCCCTTCCAGGTATAAATTTGTTTTGCTAATAAGTTTGCTCAAAAACTAATGAATGCTAAGGAATCTGCATTTGTGGCCTTAAAAGCAAGGTTTTCATCACATTCCACATAATAACGTTGAAGGTTTACATTTAAGAATTCTGAAAAGCGGATTTTACCCTTCATTCGACAACACAAGACCATCGTTATGTTTTGGCCGGATCTAGCCAGCTGCCACTACTCTAAGGAAATGGTATGCTGCAAAGAGATTAATCCTCCAAATTGCCCTGACTTCAGACCGATCGAAAAATATTGGGCAATTGTCAAGCGAAAACTTCGAGGATGCGATATAGAAGTGACAAATGTACAAAAAATGCGATTAAAGTGGAATGAGTTCGCCGGTACAGTATCACCTGCGGCTGTGCAGATCATCGATCACCAGTAAAGTGCGACAGTTCGTTCGAAACGGTGAGATGTAATAACTTGTTAGATGTCGTTTGAAAGGTGAATAAATACACTTTTGTTTGACGTTTTGATCAACAGTGTATGTTGTATAATTCTTGAGTTATGATCACTTGAATGCGTCCAAATTTACTTTGAATCGGGCTTTACAGAATTAAGAACAATTGCGGTAAAAATGGAATACAGTTGTCTGAATTGGAACTGTTATAAAAGTAGACCAACATAATAGAACACCGCTGAAAACGGCCTCAGAACATTGTCTTTTAATCTGACGCTTGATAAAGTTCTGAACTCTGGAAATTTTGATCCTCTAATCAAACGATCTCAGTTTATTCATCAAATTTTTAATGGATCAAGAAGCAAAGAATCCGAGAAAGTCATCTTCAATTTCTTTAAACCTCACATTCCTACTGCATGTTTAATTCAAATTTATGAACATCAAAAATTTCACGAGCTTTTTCCACGCAAGTGAATTTTTATCATACTTACTGAAATCAAATCGTGCAAAGTTTTGTTGAATCTTGAATGAATTGACAACTTACCTGAAATGAAAAAAAAAATAATAAATAAAGTTATAATCACGTAATAATCGTCACTCAAAATCGTCATATATTGTTCAAATCAATCATCGCATAGCTCTCGACTAACCGTCGCGCTAGAAAAACTTAAAACTAATGAGCGTCGATCAGTTTCCCGTGCAAACACGCCATCCAACCAGCGCCTACTACGATTGTTCTGATTGTTGAATGGAAAATGAATTGCCCACTCAAAGCTCTAGCAACCAATTGCTACCGGGAGAGTACACACCTTCATAACAAAAAAAAACCGATTTGGCCCACCTTTCCTGGTGCGGTATTGTACGATACATTTGACTGACCACCAGCGCACTCCTCCTCCATAAAGCCAACTTTTTAGTTTTATTAATAAATCGTCTCTTTGACTGGTTTCGTTCTTTACCGTCGTCTGTCCGTCAGACCAGAACAATGGGTGCAGCCCCGCAGGTCTCTCTCCGATCCTCCATATACAACGTTCCCCGATACATTTCTAAAAACAAAAAAAGAAACATTCAAATCATAAAGGAATCAACCCAGGTTCGGTCGTCGAACAGGATTTGGACTTTGCTTACATCAAGACGGGGACGACGCCTCCGAGGCAGTAATAAAACCATATTATCGCTTCCGGTTCTCGAAAACGAAAAAACACCACTCGCTCACTTTGCAAATTTCCTAGACCGCCGTCATCTGCTGGGAACCGTAACAACCCGCCCCAGCTTCATAAGTTAGTGCACTAACAACATACGAACTAATAATTGAGAGATAAAACGAGCAATAAACTCGATAAATGCGCGCGACACTAATAAAACTTGTTACCCTTACTGCGAGCGGTAATAAATGGTGTAACAACAAAAGAGCGCTGCACTGCATTTGACGTTTCCACCCCGCAGGCCTACTGCGGTCGCGAGATCGCGAATATCGCGATAACAAATAAACTGGCTCTCGGGGAGGGCCGTCTTCGAGTCCGTCAACGCGGACGCATTATCCAATCAAACAAACTTCACCATTAGGAGGAAAGCCGAGGCCGAAGCGCAGTCCCAACGACGACGATGGCCAGTTGAAGGTAATTTATGAATGAGCAGGACTGGAAAGCGCTGACTGGCTGCTTCGGTTTGTGTGAAAATTAAAGGAAAATTAAAACCAACGATAGTTGCGCCGATTAATCTGGCGGAAGAGGACGGGGGATGACTCAATTTCTCCGAACGGCGGCTACATAATGCGCAGAGATCGAGTACATCCCGATAAAGGGGGGAAAACTAAATTCAGCGAAACAAGTACGGAGGAGAAAAACGGTGGTAGATTTCATAAATTATCGGCTAACATCTGCGGAATGCAATTATCTAATACTTTTCTTATATTTGTTTGCCCGTCTTTCACAGGTTGGGTGTTGGTTACATAGTATTCGACAAGGTTGTTGCTTGGTGACAGCAGGAAGGTAAGATGATGACAGGCTGAGCGCTGTCAGGGCTGCCCTCGGTTGGTCGTGAGAAATTGTATTTTAGCCAAGGCTTTCAAGCATTTGACAAATGTAAACAATCGTCTAGAGAATTTTTCCATAAATAAAGATGCCATCGTGTTGATACAATTATTGAAAGTGATGCAATGAACAAATGCAGATACTAACGGCAATTGTGGTAAGCTTAAGGTGAAGGTTGTTAGAATTTACAAAAGGCCAGTGTGACATTTTTGTTTTGCGTTTTCTCTTAGAATTTTCAATGCCGCAAAAATCTCAGAATTTATGTAGCTGGGTGAAGTGAAATCCGTCGCGGTGACGTGACTAAAGCCTGTCCACGTTAAATTTCGGACACCAAAATAATAGCAGCGAAATAATTTACACATAATCCAACAAAACCAATTGTTAATTCCACAATAATAGTGTTATATCTACATTAGAAACAGTTGATTAAGATGTTATTCCTTCTTTCTGTATTCTCAGATACGCCCGTCATGACCATTCTCCATATTCTCTTGAAACCATCGGTATCATTTGCCTTCTTCTTAGTTTCGAAGAGTTTCCGTTTAACTAGAGCCTGGCACTTCTCTTTTGGGCGAAGTTTTGGACAGTTTGGTGGATTGTCTGTTTTTGTCACGTATTTGACCTCTTGTGCCTTATACCATTCCAGGACGGAATTCGAACAGTGACAAGAGGCCAAGTCAGGCCAAATCAGGCCAAAACAGAGCTGGAGAGTCGTGGCTTGTAAAAAACGGTATCAACCGCTTTTGCAGACATTCTTTCTCGTACACATTCTTAATAATAGTGCCGGCCCGAGTAGAGTCTGAGAACGAATAGAAAACTAAATATGATGTTGTGATGTTGCCGATAATGATTACTCTGGTTGCTGTCATTTTGGTCGTTTTAACGGTTAAAAGATCAAAATTGACAGCAAACATTTATTCCTGTAACATCAAATTTAAAACTGATTCTGCTATCAGTGAGAGCAAATTGAAAAGTTAATTTGCTGTACATTTCTTCATTTTGATAGCAAAATGAGTATTCCTCTTGATGATCTGTCAAGACAATGAAAACAAAACTTAAAGAAAAATGAACGCAAGATTACAGCAATATGAAAACTAAGTTTGATATCAAATTTGACAATTGTGAAGTGAAATCAAATTATGATAAGGGAAAACCTACGTGTGCTGTACAACGTACAACAGCGCAATTGCTCAAAGGTTAAGAACATTGCTGGGCTCTATAAAGTTGTTTTGATTGAGCCTGTAGAAATAAATGAACAAGTTAAAAAAAAAACTATACCTCTGACTCAGTAGACATTCTACTTCAGAATTAGCTCGCCAGATAGCGCAAAATTGCATATTACGAAGTTTTTGTCAAATATTTCTAAATATTTCTTGGATCACATCAGATGTCAGATCAGATTAGATAGTTTTTTGACGTTTTCATAAGTGAGATACCTTCATTGTGGTCTATAGACACACGTTCGACAGGCTGTCTTCGATTGATCTATGTTCTAGTGTTATAGGTCATTCGAGATATCCGAGGAGTACAAATCTTGAGACGAAATCGAGGCGGTAGACGAAACCAAACCATGCCGCCAGCCGCCCTGTTTATCTAGATTCATTGATTTGACTCAAGGAGACCCAGCCGGCCCAGCGGCGGTTTGGTAGCGGAAGACAGCTGATCCAGTGAATGCAAGGAAGGTGTTGAATGTGTTTAGGCGTGGGCCGGCTCAGGAGTCTTATGTTGCCACGCCGCGATTGGACTTTCCTGAGGAAGTAAGGAAGAAAAAAGTGGACAAATTCGCCAAAAATTTCTTGGTTTGGCAGGCCATCTGTAGGTGTGGAGAGATGATCCTGCCATACCTCACGAGGGGTACCATGAATGGGCAGATCTAACGAGACGAGTGCCTCTAGAAGCTCCAACTGCCCATTTGCGGTCTTACGAAGGCAAGTCATCCTGCCACTACTACTAGTTTATTACAAAAGGTTTGAACCTCATATTATGGATGTTTAAGCGTATTCTTGTATTCCATTGAAATAAACCCAAGTAACAATTTTGGTTTTATAAGGGTTCTGAAGAGCATGAATTAGACTTAAAGAATGCTATAAAACCATGATAAAACCAGCAATGTTCCTTGGGAAACTACTCCCGCTTGTGAGTGGCCCCAACAGTATCCTAACTGTTGGTTAAAATCGGTCATCAAACTCGATGTTTTAACGTAGTTTTGAGTTCTACTGAAATAAACCACCCACACTTGCGAGTAGCCCCTATGGCATCCTTACTGTTGGTTTAAATCGGTGTCAATATTTGAATAACTTTAATCTCTGCATCTCTGTACAGAGAAGAACCTGGGAACATATTACATATCCGATACTCTGCCGACGGCAGTTGAATTCAGCCCATAGTTTACTAAAACGAATCCTGCAGGAAATTCAATCATTATATCCAACATCCCAGTGATTTCTCGTGGAAGCACAAGTTTCCTTCAAAGCGAGTATCACGTCAATATAATCCTACCCATTCCCTACTTAACCTACATTCGGACGAGGCCTGCACCGGTGCTGTCTTAGTTTGGGATCACTCGTTTTTACACATTGAGGATGTATGCTTGTCCCAAGCATCATCTCTTGGTTCTCTGTGTAATAACAGTCGATCTGACAATAGCGGAGTAGCAACCTCTGGCGGTCAATCAAGCTCATGCTCACGTAACCTTCCCTGCCTTTGACTCTGTCCAGCTCGCGAGGTTTCATCCAAGGGTTCTTCACCTTTTCGTCCATTACAATGACTATGTCTCCTGGCTGTATCCGGGGGCTGGACTTCGCTGGAGTCTGCGACCCGCTGACCATCGCTGAACTGGGTGGTTGCTAGGTCCACTGCCACACTTTGTTGCTTCGTCAACAATGTTTAACTTGGTTGAGACATATCTTCACTCGTCGATGCACATCAAAGAGAGGATTTCAGCGACTCGAAACTCCACAAACTGATGATAACGGCGACTTTCCGACCGTAGCCATGAGAGGACTGTTGAAGAACCTGATCAGAAAAAACGACGTTCAACAGGCGAGTCGTGCGCATCCAACGGTACAAGATGTCTTGGAGATGTGTAGCTACTGTCTCATCCTATTCGATTCCTGATCTTCAAATCTCCTGCCTCAGCATCTTCCCATGTAATGCACTATCAAACCAAGCCGAACGAATAAAGTCATCACCGCTCTCAGAACTCAACGCTTCATCGGAACCGTATCACCCTTGACTAACTCTTGAATGCTCGGTGATGCCACCGTGTTGACTACGTCTGCTGTCGCCGACCAAACCATGCTTCCAGTACTCGCTCGATTCCGCCCTGTTTATCTAGATTCATTGATTTGACTCAAGGAGACCCAGACGGCCAAGCGGCGGTGTTGAATGTGTTCAAGCATCGACCGAACCTTTCGATCCGCGATGTGGCGAAGAAGGCGGAGGTTTCCATCTCGAAAAAGAGAATGAAACCTGTCGGCCTCCACGTCTACAAGGTAAGGAACGCAGCAAAACACGGGCCAGGAAGTTGTACCAAGAGTTGGTGCGCCAGGAAGTTGTACGACAAGACATACATCAAGGCGGCCATAAAGCAATTGCCGGCTCAGGAGTCTTACGTTGCCACACCGCGATGGGGCTTTCCTGAGGAGAAGAGGAAGAAGAAGGTGGACAAATTCGCCAAACAGT
>JASCZW010002988.1:0-28396 GCA_034211315.2 Aedes japonicus
TCTCTTATTCATCATATGTCAGTTTTACTGTGTTTAGGAATCTACAGCAGGGACTGAATACTTTCGTCTTGAGACTTTTCACAGCGCAGGGTCAGCAGGGTTCAAGAGTGTCGCCGACAGGATCATCGCTCAGGGCTGGTTCGAATTCCAATGTAGTATATCAGATATTCATGAAATATTTTCCCACGGTACAAAATTTTAAATGTACCATTGGAAAAATCAGATGTCTGTCTAAGTTTTCACTGTTCAAAATTGATGATATCGTATCTTACTAACAACAGGTAACGTATTACGTCAATCATACAGATTCACCATACATCACCGATTTGTCTAATACGCAATTGCTGTAACGCGAAAGGGCAAAATTACTGAAATTTAATTGAACAGATTCTTCATGTGTCATGTCACTGTAATGACAAATCAACGAGGCGATACTAGTGATGTACTCAACGAAGAAAATATGATGTCAACAGTACTTCATCACACACAGAAAACTCCAACGATTACGATGGATATCGTCTGCTGACTGCATAATTAACTGCACCATGTGATCAGAACGTACCAAGAACTGAAGATAACCAAGGGAAAAGATTGCAGGCAGCACATCAAATCACGGAGAAGGCCAGATGGTACAACCAATTTAGCGTTGCCTACATTGATCAGGATGCCAGTGAAAAGGCAGAGTTCAGTTTGTTTTGCGCAGAAAATACCGAACGCCTGGATTACATGTGCATAGTTCAGAGCTGAAGGAGCGATAAATTAGAACTCAGTATTGTGTCCGTACAAGAAAAACTGGCCACTCGTTGGGAAGGCTCACAGGAAACAAATTTCAGCATTGTGATGGACGATTTAACTTTATTGATAAACAAATGTTGGTGATTGCACTGGAGCGTTACATATCTTCAGTTATCGCCCGGAGATGTATACACCACGAAATGACAAAAATCTTCAATTGAAGTGATACCCTGTGACGGCAAATGAAATGTAGCCTTCATATCTGCACGTCAACGGATAAATTACAAGATGAATGCTGAACGATCTTCCTGCCCTTCTGAGATCTGTTTAGCTATCTGATACGCTTACTGACGCACCACTAGTGCCGGCCCATCTTGGGATCGGTGACAAGATACATTGAATGGCATTTGCACAAAAGACGTCAATTTCTGTCATCTCATCTAACAGGTTAGTACCATGAAGTATAGCTCGTTAAAGCAAATGATAGGAAAAATGAATTTGAATTCAAAGTGGTTAAGTAGTAGTGTCTGGGGATAGTGTATAGGTCAAGGTAGTGTGAGGGGAATTTGGGTTGAAGGAAGAGTTTCTACAGTCCATGATGTCAAACTAACATTTAGTACTTACTTCATATTATTTGAAATGAATTGCCAGTTTGTTTCGATATCTATTTCAGTATATCCAGAATTTCATCGAATGACAGCCCTTAATCAACAGGTCAAGGTAATCTAAAATGCAGCAGTTGCAAAACTTGGCTAATATACGGAGAATAATTTGTTTGAGCAAACATCCGTTGCACCACTTTATTGAGATGACTTTTATGCTTTAGGCAATTTCAATAGAATGATTGTAATAGTGTTGTTGATATCGAGATCAAGGTGCGTTTGATTGAAGATATATTGACTTCGATTGAGAGGGTTTGCAGATATCATATATTTCAAACTTGCGTGAATCATGATCTCCGAGCAGTTAATTTTTATGTACTTGTCGTTGACATCACCACGATATAATACAGTATGACGCTGTCATTTCTAGTACTTGTTTCATTGCCTAAATGTAAATATTGAGCTCGATTATTTGATTTATTACGCTTCCATTTCATACAAAACCTGAATGAATTTAAAATATTTTGCCGCCAATACAGTTGATTGAAGATACAGTAAATCATCCTAATTTGTATCAGATGTATGTGCCATTGGGTATTGGGCATATCTTCAGCAAATTCAATGCCATTCGTTGCGCGGGAGCTCAAATGCCAATTGAACGCTTCGCGTTGTTGGTCAAAAATTTTCGAATGTAACATACATAACGAAAGAGCTGTATAATAACAAAGAGCCGCAGAGCAGCATATCGCAGATAGATTGCCGTTCCTGAAAAGTTTGGGAGTACGTTCGGTGCCTGTTCAGATAAAAGGAACACTGAATTTCTCTGCCATCTGACTGCACATAGAGGAATGCCAGATTTGACAGAGCAGTCTCGCGTAGTTCTAGTCAGATAATTTTCTGTTTGCCTGTTGTTTCATACAGCCATTGCGCTGGCGTGATGTATTTGCCAGTAAAGAATTTCGTTGCTCATCGCTCATTTGCCTGTAACAAACGAGACGAGTCTTACGGCTTTAGTCTCAGAATATTTAACTTGCCAAACATGAATTAGTTTTAAACTTGACTGGCGACTTGTATTACGAGTGCCTTTGGAGGAAACGATCACATTTGCTCAAATCACACAGCCACAGAACTTTTAAATTTTGATCTAATTTTTTGTCACTTCACATGCTTGAGGTACATTTAGGTCAGTTGACTGCAAGGGAGTATCATCTACGAACGTTACATTAATTGAATACAGAATAAATCTTCTTCACTTTATTCTCTCTCTCTCTCTCTCTCAGCAGATTGACTGTTCATCGACTTCCAGTTGATCTACTCTCTCATCGCATTGCGTTTGAGATATTTCATTTTGATGATGTGTATGTAGTCACAGTCTCTTCTGATTTGAGATCATACTTCCAGCTTACTGTCGTCGAAGGAAAGAGAAAACCTGTGAAAATCATTTATCTCAAGGAAGATATGTGAACGTCACGCATGGACAAATGGAAACCTGATTGTTCACACTGACAGGCCCTTCATTGATACTGTACAAATGAAGGCCCGAGAGGATCAATATAATTGTCAGTGTCGATGGTAGGGGTCCATCCAACTGTCTTCCAAGGAGATCTCATATAATAAAACAAGCACAAATATCCGAGAAAATAGGTATGCAAATATCTGTTTTATTATGACAGCCAAGCGGCACCAAAACGCTGGCACCATAGTCAAGACTAGCCCTGTCGAATGCCTTCATTGCAAATAAGACAAATTTATACCTCTGGTTCGAGTACATTGTACTGAAGCAATAGGGGCAGACTGGAACTAGCTGTACAGTTCAAATGCACAGCTCTGTTCAGAATCATCCCCGTGCACATCACAGCTCACATAAAATGGAATAAAATCTGGGAGAAAGGGCGATGACCAATTGTTTGTCACACAGTATACCAAGGAAAAGGCTCTATATCTCCAAATGTGTTACACTAGTGTGCTGGAGCCACAAGTAGAGTCTCAGCAGGGTTTAGCCTAAAAGGGACATACAGTAGGATCATTTGAAACACGGGCTGTAACTGCAGATTCACGTCTTCATAACATGGACGTGAAACTGAAAATAGCCGTTTCTGTAGTACAGATGTTGCAAAATTTACAGACCTAAATTTCTTACCCAAAGAAATTTGACTGCAAAATCCTGGAAAATATTGAGGACGAACTCAATTTGAACTGATCATACCTAGTTGAGTCACTCGATAAATATGATCTAGCCTTAGATATTCAGTATAGTAAACAGGCAGGCACACAGGCACTAACTCAGTGGATTACAGTAAATTTGCCCCCAAAAAGCTAGCATATCATCTTGCTGTGCCTGATAGATGTATAAGAAAATCCAAATTACCAATGTATACTCAATTGTTGCAGCACTAATTCAGTTGAATGGCCAAATCATGAAAGGTTAACGTATGAAAAGAGAAGGATTCCAGATCGAGGAAAACGGAGGATGTTTACGGGAATATTTGATGAGTTACGTCAGATCGAGTTCATTGCGTGTGTTACAATCATCTTTAGATGCCTACAGTTTGAGGGTATTTAACGATTTCACCGATAGAGATCCTTCATCAGCTTCTTCGCGTTGTGATAGAGGTAAACATATTGACAATCTTACGAATTGAACGTTTTCTGTCAATATAATCAAAAAGAAAGATAGTTGCCTACACCGTACGTCAATCATCATAACAAGCCGATATGCGAGCGACCCGACCATCTACCCGTTTAGTGTTTCTCATCATTACTACGCGACTCGAACTGGTACTGACGAGTCGAATGGGCCGTTCATACAAACTGGGAACAGTAATAACCATTCAGGCCCATAACTCAAGTCCTGAAGATATTATGAGTACCTTCCACTCTTCTGATATTTTCATCCAGCTGTGCCTGAAATCCTTCTGCTTGGGTGGTACTTGACTTCAGATCACATCATCATTCAGTATCATGATTGCCTGAAACTGCAGGATGATTCATTCATGAAATCACACGGTTGATATGATTTTATCGTTAACAGACACGCTCACAGCATAAAACATCTTACTGGCTCAACTAAAATAGCCTATCTAACTAACAAAATATTTGCCTGAGTACAAAACAGAGTACAGTACCGTCTTCAGCAGGGAAAAGAAAATGAGACAATGTGTTGGAACATGTCAGCCACTACTCAAAATCGTTCACGCTGGACACAAGGTTTGAAGGGTATAAATCATTGTTCGCTGATCACTCGCTAACCTTCCAGCATTGACTCATAGGCCTGATATACAGTAGGATGCAGAGCACATAGCTTCCAGAATCACTCATGTCTTCCCATCTCGATTTTGGGCATTTCACTTGACTGAGTCAGTCAGATTTCATCTGACGAGATCCAGATTGTATCAAATTAATGTAATACATCAATTTGTGACTCAAACCATTACTATAGCATGGGCAGTGCCGAAATCATTATTCCAGCATAAATCACATCTCAATGGCATTTCTGTCAGCATAGGTAAGATTGTTATTCATGAATTCAGCGTAATGTACCGGTCCATCATCTTTATCCGTTATACCAAGAATGTACCAGAGAGGCATGACTCAGATGTCACATTGTTCCTCCATTGTTTAAATGTTTTAGTTGTGTACCGTGTCTGAGCCGAATTAATAGGTCGGCTAGAACCTGCAGCGTTTTCCATCCATTAAATTACTTGTTTCATCTGACAGATACCCCACATTTCATGAAACTAGAGAATTCGGCAAATTTTGGAGAATGGAGCTGTGTGAGCATTGGAACTTTCCCTAGACTTCAATATCTTTCAAGGAAGGCTGTTGACCAAATTGAATCCCACGATGTTCGGGCTCTTTCCGATACCTTTCAGCCAGCGATTTGCACGTGGATCAATGAAGCTAGAAGTTACTTGATGTACCGTCGTCCCAGAGGTGTATCTTGAACATGGAGAGCATTGCAAACAAACGTTTTTGGACTGCACCTAAGAATGGCATTCTTCGTTGAGTTTTTCCTTCTGTTATTTGCCTGATATGAAATCCCTGATACCACGGCGATATTTCGGCCCAGTTTTTGTTGAATTTTCCCAGAGATGTCTTGTTGTGACGAATACATGCTGACGAGTTATCGGTTGAGCGACTCAATGATAAATACTTCATTTCAGAGGAATGACGGTGGCTTGCCAAGGAAAATCGATTAAATGTATGGTCTTAGACTTTTTGTCGCACGTTTCCATTTTAGCTGATGTGTCTGGCTTGAATGTTTATTTCCGAGGCTGAAAAGGTGGAAACTCATGTCAAGTTAGTAGATATATTTGCCATTTTCTTTGTAAATACATGTTTAATTAAATTATATTAGATGCATATTGTACCAGCCTTAAGCTGTCTTATTGTTTTGTCCGTCACCAAATTACTGAAGGAAATATTGTTCAAACTGAAATCTTAAAATTTTACACTATCAATTGCATTTATTTGCATTTATTTATTTACATGATAATTTCACTGATCTACATTTTATTGGAATGGGAGAAAATTACAGCAGTGGTGTCCTTCCCTATTTGGTATCGTATTTATATACCGCATTTAGTAGTAGGTCAAGGTGCAGCAAAATTAAATAATTTATAATATCGGTCTGTTAGTAAACTGGTATATCTACGTGAGGAATAGCTGCTATTAATACAGGTAATACACATATTTCTGAATTGTCTAACTGTTGATTCAGATGGAGGTTCGGTGAATGAAGACAAACAAGGCAGAGTTTCCATTGAAGGATGATATGAACGAATAGTCATACACGTCAGAATGAGTTGCAGAAAATCTCATTGCATCCGCTCAGAGTTGATGAGAGACGGCCAGACTCAGAGAGTCGGCGCTCACTCAGCAGCACTTTGCCAGCACGGTAAACCAATGTTTATCATTCAGCAGCGAGCGAATGATCTGGTACGGCTGGTACTGACAGACACTACGGCAGATTATATGTTATAATACTGTTCTTCCATCTTGTTCAGATTTAGAGGCCTTCATCAGTTTCACTGAATAGACCACGAGAGAAGGCACAACGTCAAACAGGCAGGATGAATACCGTCGAGATCTAGAAATGATCTGTCAGTTATTTTGGTAACATATCTTAAAGTGTTTTGTCACCAGACAGCGTTATCGAGCGTCAGCGAACAGTTCATTTCGCAGGTTGACGACATGTACATCAAAATGGAGTATTCTCGATTGAACGTGATACAGCTATTTCATTAATATCAGAGAGAAATTTCCTACCACACTGCATACGATCTGCGTTGTCAGGCAATATCCAACGAGAGCGTGAATGCTGCGAAAGATCCGGAATATTCTGACACAACGGAAGATGAATTGCACCGTGGTTTCAACGAAGCGAATAATATAACGATCACAAACTCTGAGGTCCGTGAATTCATTAGTTGTCCGCATGATGAAACCACGATTACGATTCGCCTCCGTTGTGTCAAGAATTATTCCGAGATCTTTCACAGCATTTACACGCCTCGTTGGATATTGCTTACGACTACAGCACTTGATCAGTAGCTTTGAAGAGTGGTATTCTAGGAAATTTCTCACTCTGAGTGTTAGTAAATGCTTCATTAATCACATTCAATCGAAAATTGAGACCCAATTGCATTTGATTACATAATAAACAATCAACCTCTGCAGAAAGTAGATACTGTTCGTGACCTTCGAGTAACGCTTGACTCCGGGTTGACATTAAAAACAGCACTACACGGATATGATTGCCAAGCCAACAGACAGACTGTTTTCATGTTTAAGATCTCCGACGAATTTCGAAATCCCACCTGTTTGAAAGCATTGTACTGCTCTCTCGTGCGTTCTATTCTAGAATTAAGAGCCTTGGTGTGGTGCCCGTAATCAAAAATCTGGATTGCGAGGATGGAAAATTTGATCGTTATGCTCTCTGTCATCTGCCGTGGAATGATCCTGTCAACCTTCCAGCGTACCAGGATCGTTGCTCACTCTTGGGTATTGAAACATTGGAGCATAGGCGCAGCAAAAGTGCTACTAGGTGAAACCGACTCTCTAGAATTCTGGCCGATATCTTCATCAACGCCTCCTGAACGAGTTTTGCGAGCAAGAAATTTTCTGCAGCTCGGAACTCGTTCTGCAGACTACGGCCAACATGACTCAATTCAGTTCATGTCATCGCGCTTCAATGAACTCTACGCTCTGTTTGACCTCAACTGTTCCGCTGAGACCTTCCATCACCGGATCCAGCGTAGTTGGATAGAGAGCTGCTAGTTCAGAAATGGTAGCATTTACTACGTACTGGTATTAATGGCGAAGACGACTGATTCCATCACGACAGATTATTTCAAGTTTACTGACAAGTTGTGTGTGTGTACTAGAATTAATTTAGTTTTGCTTGCTTTGTATTCCTTCTTTTCATGCTGATTTATGTAGAGTACGATTTTGAAATAGGAGGTTTTTACACCACATGGCTTTTCTCCATTCCAATAAGATGTTAGGTCAATTGAAATTATATCAATATATAAATAAATAAATAAATAAATTACAGATTTGATAGTCTCATATTTTAAGGTTTTCGGTTGAACAAAATAACTTATTTTTCGGTAATTTACAGTGACGGACAAAACAATAAGACCACAGCTTAGAACAATTTTCATGTATGCGTCCTAACCGCCAATTTGAATTAAACGTATGCGACACCAAGTGGCGAGCACATGTACTAACTTGACATGAGATTCCACAAGCTTTTCAGCCTCGGAAATAAACATTCCAAGCCAGACGCATCGAAAGCTGCTAAAGGACCAAAAAACGTGCGACAAAAGTCTAAGACCACTTCCACATTTAATCTGATTTTGTAGCAAATACCGTCGTTCCTCTGAAGTAAGTTGTTTATCGATGAGTCGTATTATTCTTCATCATATTGTTCATCTAACAAGACATCATATTTCGTCAGTTCTAGGAAAAATTCAGCAAAAATAGGCCGAAGCTATCACTGCACAGAGAATCAAAGGATTCATATCCGGCAAATGGCGAAAGAAGGAAAAACTCAACGAGAAATTTGCTACATTCTTAGGACGGTCCAAAACATTTGTTTGCAATGCTCTCCGTGACCCGAAACCACGAGTGGGAACTGGACGTCCCCGAAAACTACCTCTAGGACGACGGCCACATCAAATGGCTTTCTAGCATTGATCCATTCAAGTCAGCAACGAAGATCAGAGAAGAGCTGAACTTATCCGTGAGTTCCAGGACAGTTCAGCGACGGCTTGTTGAGAAGAATCTGATTGAAGAAGTCCTAGGAAAGTTCCAATGCTCACACGGAAGCATCTCCAGGCCCGTCTAAAATTTGCAAAACATCTGGACTGGATCGGACCCGAAAATGGTAGAAATGGCGGAACATCCTTTGGTCAGATGAAACAAAGTGAATTTAATCGGATCTGATGGAAAACGCTGGGTTCGCCGACCTATTAATTCAGCTTCAAACCACAGTACACAACAAAAACATTTAAACATGGAGGAGGTAATATCATGGTCTGGGGATGCTTCTCCTGGTACGGTGTTGGTCCACTCTTTGGATAAAAAAGATAATGGACCAGTACGTTTACGCTGAGATCATGGAGAATGTAATGCTACCACATGCTGACTAGGAAATGCCATTGAAATGGCAATTTATGCAAGATAATGATCCTAAACATACTGCCCGTACTGTGAAGCAATGGTTTGAGGATCACAAAATTGATGTAATGCAATGGCCGGTACTAATCCCGGATCTCAATCCGATAGAAAATCTTTGGCAGATAGTCAAAAAGTCCTTTAAAATCGAAAATAAGGAAGAACTATGGAGCAAAATTCAGGAAGCATGGTATGCCATCCCTGCCAGCACATGTCGAAACCTCGTGGAGTCAATGCCAAAGAGAGTGCGAGAAGTTGATCCGGAATAATGCGTTATACCACCAAATACTAATGATCAAAGCTGATGGAAACGATTTTTGAATGAATTGTCGAGTGGTCTTATTTTATTGTCGCATCATTTTCTTACTTTTCTATGCTGGAAGGGCAGTTTTTTCTTTACTGTTTTGTATTCCTTCAAAGCCATTTTGTTTTGTTGAGTTATTAAATAAACTATTATTTTTAGTTGAAATTATTAAATGTTTTGCTTTATTGATCCCGCAACTGCATCTTTTCAATGAGCGATGGTCTTATTGTTTTGTCCGTCACTGTATACTCATGTGATTCCTTAGATAAATCATCCGCTGCAGTTTCAAACAATCCTTGTTATTGCGAATAATGATGTAAATCTAAAAGTCAAAGTATACACCAAACGAGATCCAGAAGGATTCAAATTGCCTACTTCGTTGAAAAATATCAAGAAAAAGAGTAGGCCAAGCTTACTTCCTTGGGAAACCCCTGAGGAATTTGTAAAATAATTGGATTGTACTGTTCCAAGTTTAATAGACAGCCGTCGACTCGTCAAGTACAATTCAAGTCAGCGTGTGAAGAATGATGAAGCACCCAAACGGTCAATTAGACGAATGGGAACAGGATTCAGTCGGAGGATTGCAGATTCCTTCACACATATCAGCTTATTTGTTGTTGAGGAAAACAGTTGTAGGTAACCCATTATCTTTCCTTTTTTGATTCATAAATGACCAGAAAACGTTCCGAGTTCCGTTTAAGATTTGACTCAATGTGTTTTATATATCTAACACGAAGAAGCTTGTTAGAGGATCCATATCATATCGGTTGAAATCATTAAATACCCCCTTCAAACATAGGCTTCTAAAATGATTGTACTTGCACAATGGTTTCGATCTACGACGCTTCAAATTCCGTAAATTGTTACATAAAGCCTCCTCCGTTTTCCTCGATCACAAATCACTCTCTTTTAATACGTTGGTAACAGTTGATTTAGCCACATTCAACAATTGAATGTACGCGAGTAGTTGAGAGTACGTACGTGAGAGTAGTTTGGATTTTCGCCATGCACGTGCAATATTTTAATGCGTTGATTCTCTTGCTTTTTTTTTTTTTGGGGCGTAGAACCACTGCGTCCACTGAGTTGAACTTTTGTGGTATACCCCTGTTTACTATACTAATTCGTATCTAAAAGCTAGATCACCATTTGTCAAGTGACCAGCCTAAGACGCGTCTCCCCAGTCAGGCAAAATTGAGTTTATAAAATCCCACCATTCCAAGATTTGCAGTCCAAATTCTTTAGGTAAAGTGCAGAAATTTAAGTCTGCATTGTATGCTACTAGCATCATCAACTGCAAAGCAGATGTTCCGAGGTTTCACGTTCCATGTTATAGAAACGACAGATATCATTCTGAACCAGCCAATGTTTGCCAAATGATATCTACTCGAGCAATGTCCGGTTACTAGGCCAGTATAGGTACAAAAGAACTCTCTTATTGAGCTCCAGAAGCTTTTTAGCTAATTGTAACATTTGGAATTATAAACCTTTTCGCTTGAGAACACTTTGTGGTGACTAACCAATTGGTCATCACCCTTTGCTCTTCCCAGAGATTTTAATTCCATTTTTATGGCACAGTATGATATACCGCAGAATGGTTCTGGGCCAATAAACTGTGCATTTGAACCTTATTTAGCTAGTTCGTCTGCCCTTTCATTGCCTTCAATGCCTGAAAGTGTCCCGGAACCCAGAATAAATTTACCGAGTTCTCTTGGCACACCTTTTGCAATAAAAGAATGCATTCCCAGACAAGTTTGGATGTACATTTATAATTACTTAGCGTTTTGAGTGCCGCTTGGCTGTCTGTAAAAATACAAATATTTGCATACCTATATTTTCTTCGGACAACGTTAACACATTTTATTATAGCAAAGACTTCTGCTTGGAAAACCGTTGGATATTTCATCGCCACTGACATTTCTACCCCAGGCCGAAGATTCTGTCCTGTTTTTGTTCCAATTTTTGAGCCATCTGTAAGAATTTTATTGAGAACATGACGGAATAGTGACCTCGACTTCAATCTATACGTGACGTTCACATAGCTTGTAAGGATGTCACGGTTTTCACAGGTTTTCTTCTCCGACGACATTTTGATAGCTGAAGTGCTAGTCTCAAAATCGAGAAGAGGCATGATGCACACCACACATCTTCAAAATGAGGGGTGCGCATAAAATTTTAATGTACGATGAAAGGAAATGCGTCAAGTTTAAGTCGACCAAATTTTGATCGAAACACCCTTGAAGGAAATAAAAGTGTAGAAAAAGATTTGTTTGTAGTTCTATTAAACTTGTAACGTTCGTGTGATGATACACTCCTTTAGTCCGACTTTATTCGTCTTTTACTACTCCAAGCATGTGGAGAAGTGACAAAAAGAGGGTAGATCAAGGCCCAAAAGTTGCAGAAACGTTGTGTGATTTGAGGAACGAAGCAGTCGTTTCTCAAAGCACTCATGCTTCTAGAGTTTCGAGTCTAGAGTTTAAAATTAATTCATAATTTGGCAAGTTCATGTTCACAAAAAAAAATTTAAAATGCGCGTAAAATTTCATCTCGTTTAATTACAAGCCAAATGAGGCGGTAACAACGAAATTCTTTGCAACCGTTCATGCGCCATACAACAATGTTTGCTATCTTTCAAACAACAGGCTAGATTCAAGCGTTATCTGGCTAAAATTTACACGAAATATCCAACTACTTCCTGTCAAATCTAGCATTCCCTCTATGTGCATTAGATAACGGAGAAAATTCAGTGTTTATTTTTATCTGAACAGAAACGAGCAGTACTCCTAAATTTTTCAAGGCAGCTTGAATATATATACGGCTATACTAATATACGGCTGCTTTGATAATGTTATGCTAATGCTTCGTTAATGCTATGTTGCATTCGAAATTTTTATTATATGCTGCAAGCATTCAAATAGCATTTGAAATCCCACTTTTTAACAGATAGTATTCAAGATGCTGAAATAATGCTAATATAATGCTTGCAGCATCTGAAATGCAGATTAAGTGTTGATTTACTGCATATGCTAATGCTTCTTGGTTACCTGGGTAGTAAAGAAATGTTTTTGGGGTATTCAGAGGTTTTTGTATGGGAAAATATGAAACATGTCCATCAAGTAGTTCGTGATCATATGTTTACATTTAGACAATGAAACTAGTACCTAGAAATGGTAAGCGTCCTTTGTTATTTATATCACGTGGTGATAATGTCAACGACGAGAACGTAAAAATTAACTGCTCGGAATCGTGTTGTTCACAGGACTGAAATGCGTGTCATCTGCGAGCACCTCAAGTGAAGTCAATATTTGCTTGTGCTTCTGCACGGTGCTGATATATTTCTTTATTTTAGTGTTCCTATTGGAAAATTGCTCAAAGAAGCGCAAAAGTCGCTCAATAAAGTAGTTATAAGCACAGAGGACAGACATTCAAGCTGGAGTGCTCTCCGTGTGTAAATTTTGTAACTGCCATTTTAAAATTACAACACGTTTCTGTTAATTAAAGACTGTATTCGATGAAATTTGGACACACAAAATAGGTCACCAAAAATTTTCCTTGAGCCCGATTCATTTCAAACTTTCTGGAAATAAAGTACTACTAAATGGTTAAGTTTTGACATCATTGGTTTATTGAACCTCTTCTCCCAACCCAAATGCCCGCACCTTTGCCTTGACCCCTTTCATCAAATTTTGGGCAATGATAGGACCGACTTGCTTACTTACTTTTAACCACACTTTCTTTAGTTCAAGTTCATTTTCTATCAGTTTTGGAGTTTTAACGAGCTTTGCCTTCATGATTGCCCAACATTTTTCAATTGGGCGAAGTTCCGGAGTGTTTGGAGGGTTGACGTCTTTTGGTACAAAAACTACATTATTATCTTTGTACCAGTCTAAGACGGGCCGGGCATAGTGGCAAGATGCCAAATCCGGCCAAAACAGTGTCGGGCCATCGTGAGATCTCAAGAAGGGCAGAAGTCGTTTTTGGAGGCATTCGTCCTTGTAGATTTGTCCGTTGACGGTCCCAGAGGTGATGAAGGGCTGACTCATTTTGCCACATCCGCAGATCGCTTGCCAGACAAGGAATTTTTTGGCGAATTTCGACAGTTTCTTCTTCGGCCAACTTAGAGGTGGCGACGTAGTGTTCCTGTCCTGGCATTTGTTTGGTGTCGGCTTTAATGTAGGTCTCATCGTCCATCACAATGCAGAACGGTTTTGTGAGCCACTCCCTGTACAGTTTTCTTGCACGAGTTTTGGCCACCGAGTTCTGTTTATCGCTCCGTTCGGTGCCTTCTGGACCTTGTACACATGTAATCCAGAACGTTTCATTGTTTTCTGCACAAAACAAACTGAAACTTTCGCCTTTTTCGCAACTTTCCTGATCGAAATGTTGGGATAACGCTTAAATTGGTTCAATACCATCCTGGCCTTCTCCGGATTTGATGTGCCACGTTTTTTGCCACTACCATTTTTCCGCTTGGTTGTCTTACGGTCCTTGAACGTTTTGATCACATGAGATACGGTTGAATGTGCGATTCCGAGCTGTTTTCCGATCCATCGATGAGAAGCGTTTGGGTTTTCGAAGTGAGTGCCCAAAATTTGTTGCCGCACTATTTCTTCATTCGAAGCCATCACTGAAATCACTCGACCGATTTTCACGAAACTCATTACACAATTGACACAACACAATGAAATACATTCAGTTAAAATTTCAATAATTTTTACCCACACGCTAAAACGTTACGAACAATTGCGTGTGTCCAAATTTCATCGAATACAGTCTTTATGGTGAATCGTATGTTGATAGCGCCACTTGCGCACCTTTATATTTGATAATCGTTGACTATCTGTCAATTTTAGTTTGGTGAAACCTAGACTAGGCAGCGCTGATTTTCCAACGGGTTGCATTTAAAAATTTCACATAGTAATTGGGGAAAATATTCGAGCATGGATGTCTGTTCTCTGTGTTAAAGGTTCAAGGCTATTACAAACGGTGATCTTTATCGGCGACTATTGTTTTCTTCAGACCCACGTATTGCCGGTGTGAAGAAAAAGTCTCCAAAGAAAGACAAAGGGTATTCCGAAGATGCACACTATATGCTAGATTCTTCATACAGTAAAAACATACATATGATGAATAAAAGTTGTTATTGTTGACATTTTGATAAATAATCAACGGTGAAGGACGCAGTAGGTAGTCACACAATCTCCTACCAGTTCTGCCATCCTAGGTGAACAGAAAACATGGCGAGGTTAACTTTTACTTGACGTAGTTCCTATCGAGGTCAGGTCTGCTATAGGAAACGAAGTCCGTCAACTGCGGTGACAAGCACCAGCCAAGACAACGTCGTTCACAGCATTTGTCGCGATGGAAATATGGGGAACGCGAGTGGCGGAGTCATTAAGGAAATTATGCTGGATCTGCTTCAAAAGTGGCGTGAAGATCAAGCGAGGAGCGGCGGTTGAATGAAGCAGCATATAATCAGTCTCGTGAGATGATCCACCTCCAGGAAATTCTTCGTCAGCATAGGGCTGATCCACCGCCCGGGAGTGCTCGAGACACGCAATAACTCACCATGGTTCGGTTTAGGGGAAATTTCCACTGGTGGAGAGTACTCGAATCTATTGAGTCATGGTTGGGGCTAAATCCCAAGTAGCATACTACGATCATTATTAGTTGTAACTCGATTATGTGTTAGCAAGTCATATTTGGGCTATCTCAACCCAATGGCAATAAGTGTGCTACTAGGGATGGCTCAAGAAACGAGTTTAAATTAAGGGCTTACAGCAGCAAGCTAACTCTAAGTTATTAGACCTTCAGCGAAAGTTGCGAGAGAGATCAGCGGTCCAACAACGCCGGTGCAAAGATCAAGAGCAAGTGTTTCACGATATTGGCACAACCGCCCCCCAAAGTTGTCCATTCAGCATAGCTCCGGAGGAAGAACACTAATAGAAAGTAAGGAGTGTTTTAGTGGATAGAGACGAGAGCGAGTCCCATTACCGGTATAATACAGACTGGCCCTTCTAAGCTGACATGGAAATTCTAACTTATCTAACTTCTCGCAATAACAGTGTACAACAATGTTTGCAATCTGTCCATAAGAGAAATTTATCCACATTCAACTTTGCGGATGACCACTTTGCGGATAAACGTCAAACAATTGAATTGTTAATTGAAGGCAATAACTTTCTGATATAAATAACACACAGCATTCAAGGCAACGCTGCTTGTAAGCTGCATGACAAAGTAGCCTTGGTTTTTCGGCTCTATTCTTCGCACCAAGCACACAAATTTCGCCTACTGATCAGTTGGCGGAACATTGCACAAGAACGCAGCCTCACTTATTAATTAATATTCAATTATGCCATAATTAAATCACATAAAGTGGTCTTGGGCTGAAGCTGAAGTTAAATAAATTTCTCTTTGCACAGATAGCAAAATATTGCTGTATATTGTTAGGCCGAATAACGAGAAGGATTAGAACTCCCATCAAAACTACCGCAGTTTGAGTTCGCAACCAATCGAGTTAAAATTTGGGAAAAGATCCTGACAACCATATCCCAAACAAAGGGAAGTAAACATGCCGTATCAAACAGTGTTTGATGGAGTATCAAATATCTCTTGAATAGTTTGTTTTGAATAACATTCTTTCATCATCGTATTTAATGTGGGAAAAATCAAACCCATTACCTCGACACTTGTCAAAAATGTCACGAATAGCATTACACCAACATTTATCCTTAACTCTCTTAACACTGACATGTTCTACATACTACATGGTAAGTGCTCATTTTATGACACATGATATCTTACGAAATTCAACTTCCACTCAAAATTGCCGTCATCAGTCTCCGTTCCTTCCTAGCTACATTCATCAAACACCCGCGCACATTAGTCGTCGTCAACGTCGTCGTCGGTGCACTCAAAAAAGTGTCACAAACGTTAAAATCTGATCGCCATATTGTGCATCAGATCGAAACGATCTTCACAACAATTACCCACGCCAGGCTGCTCCGCGTCTCCATAGATATAAACACTGTGAAAGAGAATCGTAAATCGATCCGTACGTGCAGAGCCAATTTTAGCCTCTGTTGCCAAACCGCAGTTTCGCTACACTTCGGGGAGTTCCAACCGGCAAATAGTAATCACAACAACGGCGACAAAGAACTGCCAGATTGAATACCAAACAGGTTCGAGCCTATGACCGATGGAAGTCCACAACTTTTCGAGCAATTCGTATGATCTGCTCACAAGACGGAAAATTTCGGTTTATTCTTACAGTGGTTTCTAATGCTGCGAAGAAAAATTCGACACATATATTGCAATCCGAACGGGAAGGCATTTCACCTCGAGCAACACAAAGTAAAACAAATTGACTAGCAGAAGGTAAAATGCAAAGAGTTGTGCAATGCCATCCACAATAGCAATAACGGCGAAGACGGCGACTGTGACGACGATCCAAGATCGAAAACGTTGATGATTGATAGACCAATGCTCATATGCAATTAAAATATATGTGGAAATTTCATGCGCCCCGGTACACGCATGTCAACACTAATTATGCCTGGGAATTGGAAAACCGCACTCTCCAATGAGATACCTACCTTCAATATGAATGACCAGCAAAGTTTACCTAGTCTCGCTCTCTCTCTCTCTCTTTTATACAAGTGTGTTCAGATGTTAGTAAGTGCGGTTACCCATCTAAGACCTACAGCGAGGTTCTATTGAGATCGTTCAACACGAGGTTCCGAACAATCCACCCATCAGCCAACATACCTAGATTACAAGGTTAATTAATGCCTGCAAAACTAGCTCATTCGAGCACAAATGTTCCAATACTGAACGCATTAAAGTTAGACACATGATGTGATGCAAAAATGCCACTCGTCATTCGAGCCCGTCATACCGTGCCATCGTTCAAACCGTTTTTATGCGGCATAAGGTTCGACAAGTTGGCAAGTCAGTCAGTCAGTCAGTCAACCCGTTGTGCGTGCCTTTGCTCCGTTTTTTTTTTGGTGGAAATTTGAATTCGTCCAACGATTTCGATTATGTCATACACGTAATCATGAAAAATTCAAAGCGGTTGCGATTTTTTCAGCTGACCTTGATCGATGGATCGATTGTTTTCGAAACTGGTTGGAAAGGCGGCTGTTGATTTACGGAGGGTCAGCTCGGTTCATTCGGTGGTGATCGATGGGATTTAGGAACTTTCTGAATGGCTTTTCGGGATCACGCAGCGTCCAAATGTTTATCGCTCTGAACGTTATTTGGTTTAGACTCCTTTCGCTTTATTTTGGTGGCTTTCAGTCTAACGCTGGTTTATCACCAGAGAGAAGTACCTCCACCCTAGATATTGCATCAACAGGTTTACTTTCATCCAATGGGTTTAGTTCCCTAACGTAGACGTGAATAGAGTAGTTTTTTTTTCACCTAAGAAAAATCCAAACGACCTCGACTGAAATAGAACCCAGACCAACAACTTTTTTTTTTATTTCGTCCCATTTGAAAACTATTTTTAATTTAACTTCACAATTGTTAAATTTAAGTTGCTTTTGTTTGCTGTAGTATTGCGGTCACTTGACATAAAGAAGAGTACATATGTAGTTTAGTTTTCATTCAACATAAAGAGCAAAAATCAACAGGAACAAAATATAGCAAACAGAGATTTCAGTTTGCTCTCAATGAAAGCGGGATCAGTTTAAAATTGTGTATCACAGTGATAAATGTATGCTCTCTATTTTGATCTTTTAACAGTTAAAACAACCAAAATTACAGCAATTTGGGTAACCATTACCAGCAACATCTCAACATCATACCCGTTTTAATTTTAAATTTTATGACAGACTCTACTTGGATATTGGACGACCGGTCGTGTCAATGTTTTGTAAACGGTCAGTTTTGTGGCATGGCGAACTCTGTTCGATCGTAACGTCCAAAATAAGTTCGGTTTCGAGCGGTAAGTCGCCGTTGTATCTCTCTGATTGTTTCTTTGTCGACGGTCACCCGTGAACCCAAATGTACGAATTTGTCTACCACCTCGATTTCATCACCGTCGATCTGAATTCGGGGTGTGTTCGTATACAGGATGTTCTTATACAGGGTGTCTGCAAATTATATGTACAGACTTTGTCGACATGCCTCAACACAACCAAGCGGATTAAACTTAGTATATCTACATGTCCTCCGCTCGTTTTCAAACTTGTATCTTTCAATTTCAAGCCTGTCGTTACCCTATACGGAACTATCAAAACACTTTCTCTTCATTTCTATTCGTTCTAGCAATTGCAGTTTTTGCAGTCATACCTGAAGATATCCGCAAGATTTAGAAAAGACAATTTTATCCATCATTAATCACAAAGCGTTTTATGGTATACACGAAGCCATGCAAGTGTGTGCAAGTGGTTGGCAGCACACAGATTCCTCAAAACTAATATATCGTTGTGTGCTTAGTGCAAGGGACAGTCGAAGCAACCGTTGGGTCTTTGTTCAACCGTCAACAACTTTTCAATATGAGTGAGACAACACCACAGAATACCGCAACGCTATTGGCCACTGTTAGGGCATCTTCAGCGGCGGTCTATTTTTGGATCAACTTTATACCTGATTTGCATCAGCGAAACTTGAAAAGAACTAGTTAAAATAGACCAACTTTGCGTTCTCCGCACCGGTGTTGTATTTCTTGTTGGTAAACCCGCCAACGCCTGTCATCCTGTCGATTATTCAACATCAGAGATCAGAAGTTTTTTTCAGAGATCGCAGATTTTTCACAAACATTTTGCCATTGATTGGTTTGATCAAAAAAATTTAATGTCAGTAGTGCGTCGTTAGCTGACGACAAGGAATACTTTGTTCTTTCGTTTGGCTGAAGGTCAGTGTGTGAATGCATGCATTTCATTAATAAGATAGTCGATAATGCTGATTTGGCAGCGGATAAACAAGAATCGAAACGGAGACGGTCACATCCTGGATGACGCCCCAACGTCGACTGTGATTTCCGTTCCGGTCATCAGAAGCTGTTCCAGGACTACTTTAACGACACGCAAACCTACAACGAGAAGCACTTTCTGCGTTTCCGCATGCCAAGGGAGGTGTTCCTGGACATTATGCGACAACTAGAGTCAACTAGGGGCTTCTCCAAAATTTATCAGTAGGCGCTATTTGTGCAAGTGCTTATCATGACCAATCTAATAATAAACAGATTTCTCACTTTGAAGACTTCATTACTTTTCATTTACGAACAATGGGAAATACTATTCGGAATCTCGGATCCTCCGTATTTCGTTCTAGTCAGCGTTTTCCGGTAAATGCAGTGGGTGTAAAAAAAAAGCTAAGACAAGCATTCGTTATTTAGGAATGAAACGAAAAGGGAATTCACTAGCACCGGGAGCAACTAGAGGTAATTATCAGCATCCAAGGCGACCAACACAACTTTTTGTCCACAACCAACATCACACGCAGCAAATACGGTTACTTTTCGACTCACAAATATACCATACCAAAATTGAGTTATTGTTTAGTAAAAGCTAAAATTTTACTCAATAATTGGTATTTTCAAGTAGCGTGTAGTGTTTTGGAACGGTATTTTTCTTGTTCCAAATTCCTGCAAGAATAGATCAAAACATATTCCAGTTTTAAAATGATGCAAAATAGATCCTGTATAAAACAAAATTTACAACACCCGTGCAGCGATGTTTTTGCGTTTGGTCTAAAAAATAAATCCAATCCACTATTTTGATCGCCGTTGCAGATACTCTTAGAGTTCCGCTGTCAAGTGTTCTAATTTTATTTTCACTCGTCATCACCTCCGATCTCCCTTTCTTCAAGTTTGCCCTTCTTTGTGAAATAAACGAAGCCATGCAAGTGTGTTTGAGAGAAATTTGCTTTGAAGCAACTGTTGGGATGTGGCTGAATGGTCACAATCTAGAGCCATGATGCAGGCAAGCGGCCTCGGTTCAAAAACTCGGTTGGGTATCGTAGTTTTTTTTTTTGTGTGAGTCATTGAACCTCTGGACTCCAATCTTATACTCAACACTACCCAAGCAACGCAGCTTGTACTAAACAAGTTGAAAGTACTATTAAATGACAGAAACAGGATATAAATATAGGTGTATAATACTTTATTTCATACTTTTATATGACGCAAAAAGCGCAAAAAGTAAAGCCTTATAAAACATAAAATGGAAAAAAATATCCTCACACAAAAAATATTACATCACCAAGCGTGGGATTTGAACACTAGTCCTTGGCGTGACAGGATTGTCACAATTTCTTTGCTAAAGCCAACTCAGATTGTTGAAAAGTAAATTCTGAGTATCAATGATATGCTTCCCGTTGGCAGTGAAACCACAATCTAGAACAACAAATTCATCGTAATGAGAGAAAAGAACACGTTTTGCAAAACATGGTTGGTGTGATGTAATTTCAACAATATATAGAACTGCGCATAAAATCTTTTCCTGTTTATGTATTATAAATGCATGGAACCATGTATGATTGTTGAGAAAACGCGTTTTTCCGGGTTTAAGCTGAAATGCAATGTATACAAACAATTATGGACAAATGTTCTGTCCATTTGATGAATTTTTACTAATAAAAGTGGGCCAGCAAGATAATTAGAATAGTTTCATTTTTTTTATCATCATTAAAATGCATACGCCAACTTATGCAAATAAACAGGCATATTACTGAAGGTTTATTCTCATAGTTTGGGCTCTCGCCAATTGGCTTCTCGAATACGGACGAAAAGTTTCAACCAGCAAAGCTCCCATTTAATATTGCCGATATCTACCATCGGACTCATCAGTCCAGAAAATGTTCGACTCTTTCAAAAAGCGTCAGTTAAAAAAAAAAAAGCAAGAATGTTTCAGTTACAGTTTCTACTGTAAGGTGTGACAGAACTGAACATCTCTAGGTGAGAGAACTGAACATAAAATTTACCCAACTGGGGCATGAAGAGTGCGAACGTTGTCAAGCCCATCGTTTTCATGAAGAGCAGGCAGGGCATTCTGCTAAAACTGATGATAATGATCATCAAGGAGTATCAACAACGAACGAAGTGCAATGCGAGTTGTGTTTCAGTTGGAAGGATCACCTATCACAAGCGATTGCTGGGCGCGATGAATATGATAGCGATCGGTCAACAAGTCGGTTGTCACTTACTTATATCTTATTTTATGACTTGTGAATTACTTATATCTTATTTTATGACTGTAGGTGGTCCAGCTTCCAAAAATGGAATCATTCAAAGAAGTTATTTTTGCAAAAGAATTGTCGCATTCAATGAAATATTTGCTCCCCTTGGAGGCTCTCTAAATGGACCCGTTTAGGACAAAACAAAAATTGGGATTTGATGGTGCTGATGGCTTTACTCATCAACTCGCCCATGATTGAAACTGCTCAAATTAATTTGAAGTACCTTGAGCTTGGGCATACTTATATGTCAGCGGATTCATTTCATGCATCGGTTGAGCGCACGGCGAGAAACGTTCTTCCAGATGTTTACAATTTTCCAGATTTTGTCAACTGTGTGGGAAACTCAGGGGATGGCATTAAGCCACTGGTTTTTTAAATGGATCCGTCAGATTTCTTTGAATGTTCTTTCAAATTCAAACAATTTGTTCTAACCAAGCCGAATCAAACCGAAGATGGCAAACATCAAACATGCCCTTATGATATTCAGTACTCGGACAACTATAACGAAGATATGAAGTCATTGCGACTACTGACAAAGAAACAGATGGAAGATGTTGAAAAACTGTCTGTCAATTTAACCGAGCAGTTTCAATACCAGAAAGAAGCCAGTGGGATAGGAAAATCTAGCAAGTCTTCTATCATCAAAAAGCATTTGCCTTTGATGCCGCAGGAGAAACGCGAATACTGGATTAACTTGCCTGAAAACAATAATGAAGCATGTGAAGAGTAAGAGAGTATAAGAGATTAATACTGTTTAGTAATTCGATACAAACATAAACTGAAATATATAATAGGTATGTTGAATACTTAAGTCGTTTTTGTTGGTTTATTAAACGCTTTGAAAAAAAGGGAATCAGCTCTCAGTTCATTGTATTAGAATAAGTAATGCATTTTGGAACCTGTAGCTGATCCATTGAACTAAGATCGGAATGGCATTGAAAAAACACCTTTTTTGTAAGACATAGTGTGGTGGAAAACCATTTGCCGAAAGGACGTGGCCGAAGTTATATGCTACCAGAATACCCCCTCGTGCCTGAAAAGAAGTCGATCGCCTAAAACTTCCAAATTTGTTGACTGAGAGCTTTCTATGCCAAAGTTGCCATTTATGCATTCGTATCATTGTGTGGCCGGTATAACGATACTCTATGCCCAGGGAAGTCGAGAAAATTTCCTACCTGTAAATTTCCTGGACCGTACTGGGAATCGAACCCACCTTCAGAATCGTCTTGCATTGTAATCCTACGCGCATACACGCCGAGCTTTTGAAGGCCCTAAGGAAGGCGGAGGTTGTGTTATGGCGGCCTTTTAATTACTCGGAAAGCTGTGAGCTTTCGTAACATGTCAATTTCAACACCCACTTGCTAGTTCCTTAAGCAATTTTACTACCTGTGGTTTTGATTTGATATCAGAATTCCAGGCTCATCCCTTTTTACTTTCTCGTCAAGGAAAAAAAATCATCAATTCTATCCCATTTTCAACTCCAGATGTCAATGAAGGCAGTTTGAGAGACACAGTATCCCCACTAGTCGTAAGGAACCGGCCAGGTGTTTTCCAAAGGTCGATAGATGGCAAATATGTATGAAATCTCTAATCTGCTCTCCCTGGTGCATTCAACTTCGCTTACAGCCACCCGTGATGTGAACCGTCAGCTGTGCATAGCTATGGGTCAACATATATGTGGAGAGACGTCTTTCATGCGGCCAAACGGCGCTTACACCAAACCGTTCTTTTCAGTTTATCTCGCAATTTTTCCAAGAAACTTTTTCTGGTTGGACTTGGAGGCAATGAATAATAGGGTAAAGAATGCAAAAAAAAAAACAAAAAAGTGAAATTTGGTCGTCTTGGCGCTTACGTCAACTATGCATTCCAGGGCAGTACACAACCTCACTCACACATTGATTTTTCAAAACGAATTGATGTGTTGCTTTTTTTTTCATTTCGAAATTGCATTACAATCTTATTTTAGGTGTACGCAGTAAGTTTGGTACAATTGTGATTTCTATTTCATTCTAAATGAAGCCCAATGAGTTGCGCGCAGGTGTAATTGAACTTTTTCGAAAAGTAAAAACTGTTTCAGTGATTGCAAAGACCCCGAATATGGGAAAATCAACAGTGAGTGACGCAATAAAACGATATCAATACCTTAAAACACTAGATGACCGCGTAGCGAGAGGAAAAAAGTGCACCATTTGGACTCGACAAATGCGAGAGATTATCCGGTGACGAATTAATGATGATGATGGTCCCGCCCTTACCCCTACAAAGGTTTGAGCTAGACGATTTTATCTCTAAGATAATTAATTAGGTAACAATTCAAACCAGTTATGCAAAAAAAATAAACGAACTGATTTCATCTACAGATATAAATTTCTTCAAAAGTATCCATTTGCTTCGCAGCGACATAATCGTGAAAAGCTTTGAGGTTAACCACAAAAGTTCGCAAGTATTCCCAGCGATCAGGAAATTCTGTTGCAATTCAGATCACAGAATCCAGTCAAAGGACATTATCAAAAGACAAGCCAATATCCGATCCTGCCCGCTACCGAAACAGAGGTTCCAACACTAATGGAACCGCCACCTTAGTTTTGGGCTGACCAAGGATATCCCCACTCAGGAGATCGAGAAAATTTCCAAACCGAAAAATCCTCGACCGGCATTAGTCAAACTTTTACTTTCAACCACAAAAGAATTGACGAAGAATTCCCCGACATTCACGCCAGACAACTCGCTACTATTTCATAGTACCATCTAAAGCATCAAAGGCCAATTTTTTTTACGAATTCAAAAAGAAGTCCATCATATCTGTATACCGCGCGCGAGGCTCAAACAATTGTAGACTACTTTCTTTATTATTTTTTTTTAAACTAATACAACATTATACAAATTTCCATCATCATCATTGTGACGAACAAAATAGTGAGTATTGTAGTATTGTAAATGTGAAAAAATAAAATTGAAAAAATAAAATAGCCAACTCATTATAATCCGTTTGTAAAGAACTTCGTCAGATACATTCTTCATTATTACAAAAAAAAGCAACATAAATGTACAAGAAATGGTCTACACAAAATAATCCGTTTTATAATAATAAAACATCGTCAGGTACAATCTTCATATATATTAAAAAAAAATTACGCTTGCTGCTCAGAATACAGTTTTAACGTGTGAAATACATAGTCTTTTAAATTCTGAAAATGTTGGTGCACGTTTAATGTGTCTTGGCATCGAATTGAAAACATTTATTCCTTTAAAATATAATGAGTTTTGTGAAGCACATGTCAAGAAATTCGGTGTTCTTATTTCATCCGCGTTTCTAGTATTATATCTATGAAAATCACTTCCTCTTTCAATTCGATCACTCGATCACACGAATCAAATGAAATTTTTCGATTTCCATCCGAAAGTTGGCGAAATCACTGAAAACTGTCATAAAAACTGTGCAAAAATACTTCAATGACACCATGAAAACAAACAGGTTGAGAAATGCTAAGGTTCTCCTGAACCGCTTATCCGAAAGCCGCAATCAGCCAGTGCTGTTCGTCGATGAAAAAGTTTTCTCAATCGAGGAGCATCACAACCACCAAAACGATCGGCAGATGCTACCTGCTGCTTCCAAAAATCGTGGAAGTATTTCAAAGAGTCATCATCCCGCTTCTGTCATGGAATAACTCATTCCGTCAAAACCCCTTTGATCTTCATCGACAAGGAGGTGAAAGTAAATTAAGCGGTACATTAGAAGCTATATACTGACACAGTAGCTTCTTGGGCATCGCATCATTTCTGCAAAAATGAATGGATGTTTCAACAACACTGGGCGCCGGCTATTACTCTTTGCGAACGCATTTTTCCAAGCATTTTAACGAAAGATGAATGGCCTTCTAACTCACCCGATTTGAGTCCGATGGAATATTCGGTATGGCCCTTCTTGAAGTTAAGAGCCTGCAGTACACCACATAAATCACAAGAACATCTAAAATCATATCTTTTAAAGGTTTGGGAAGAAATATCTGTCGAAGCACTCACTGCCACCGTGAATAACTTCCCGAAACGTTTGAAGGCGTGCATCTTCTCACAAGTTCCACGGTTACATGTATTCAGACTTTATATTTGCCATAGTCGCTAAATTCGTGCGAAGGATTTTATCGAATCAATCCACCACTTTACAAAGTTGACTGTCTACCCTAGCAAAGTAAAATAACAAACTGATATCTAATCAGTAACAAGTTTTGTTATCTCAGACATCATTTTGAATCCACCTGTTATCGCATAACAAATTTAGTTATCGACATTGACAACTTTTGTTATCATCTGTTATGAATTTTTAAAGACGATTTTAGACGAACGTTACTGAATTCTACCAACATGCTGACGAATGCTGAATATTACCAGCATGTGATAGATATGAAATTAAGATTCTCATCAGAAGCACTACTTTGGTTGTAAGGGTGTGAATTTGATATCATGATGATAACATAATATGAAATCGTCTCGAGAAATTTGTTCATATTACAAAATTTGATATCAAAATGAACTCGATGATAATAGAACGAGTTAATATTGTGATATCCAACAAATATCCCAAGTAATACCAAAAACATCTTTTTGGTCAGTTATCTTGAAATTATGTTATACAGGAGTATTAACAATGAAATGAATCTTTTGTCAGTTGAGAGGATGTTATCGCAAAGCATATGCCTATCATAAGTCACTCGTGTATTTTTCTAGAACATATGACTAAATTTCAGACTCAAATATGACCAAAACAGCGCAACTAACCGATCTTTCTAAATCATCTTTTAGCTCGCATAAGAAGTTCTAAAGATGCACTGCGTAACATGTGTTTGCAGATATTAATACAGATCCAAATTGACAGTAATTTTTGATATAAATATGATGAATATGTGTATGAATTCCCATTACTTTTTATACATTTTTCATATCAATTAAGAAGCAAATCTTGCCCATTTGTAAGATATCTTTTAAAGAGACGGTTACAGAATTGCTCTAATTACAAGAAAAAAAAACAAACATATTTTTCGGAACTAAGGAGTGTATCGAATATAAGCTATCCACATACATTTGCGGTTGTACGCATGTATTTGTGATGGTTTTTTATGCTCTGAACACTGCATGATGGGCGTTTGGCCAAAAAAGCAGGAACGAGTGTCGGAATGATCCAGCGTATCAAGAGGCGAAACCACCTGAAGACCTACAAGAAGTAGAAAATCTCGAAACAAAGTGCAGAACAGAAGAAGCGAGCAGCAACAAGGGCCCGGAAATTGCATTCGCGTCTTTTGCAGCGTCCGGATGCATGCGTTTTGATGGACGATGCGACCTATGTAAAGGAGGACTCAAAAACCCTTCCAGGTCCACAATACTTTACTGCCGTCGTTGGGGAGGATGTGAGCGATGCGGACAGGTCGATTCAAGTGGAGAAATTCGGTCGAAAGGTACTGGTATGGCAAGCAATATGTTCCTATGGTTTGAAGTCAACCAATTTTTTGTATGGGTAGTGGGGGTACTTCCGCAGTGGGATGTTAGGCAAAGATTGACGTCCATGGTTCGAGTACCATTGATACATGCCCTTTCGCTCAATTTTCAAAACATCTGTTAATTTTCCTACCCGCCGCACTCTGACGGACCTTTCAACACTTTCTTCACATCTTTCATTCTAGCCAAAAACATTGTTGTTCACTCTTGGTGCCTCATGGTGATGAGCGAACATCTCCTTCTACATCATTTTTTTTATGTTCTATAAATAATTTCAATCGTCAGTATAGACCATGTGTCTAATCCACCATGAAGATTTTTGATTATTCCAACAGAGATGCTGCAAACTGGAAAAAATATAAGAGAATTTTCTATTGTTTTTTTATCTTTAGAACGGCGCATAAATTATGCAAGAGTAAAACTAAAAGTTGCACCATAAAAACTGCCTCACATATGATATTTTGTTAAGCGTTGTGAGCATTAAAATCTGTAGATTTCTGATATTTTTGAAATAATTGATTTGGCCAAAAACGATTGTCATTTTTTTACTATGAGTTGTGCATATTCTCCTCATAAACAAACATAATTTTCTCAATCATAACAATCTTAACAATCTTTGTTAAGTTAGGTTCGTTTGACAAATCTCAAACTAGCATGTCATGTTCATGTATTGTTCTTGTTTTTACTTTTAAATTACTTGATTGTAACCTATTTGTTATTATGATGCTAGAAACTACCAAGATAAGACATCATCATGTTGAAAGCATGTTATTCAAAGCATCTTGAGAACGTATTATTAGTCCTAAATCTGTATCTAAAAACTTCTTGTGTGACCTTAAGGATGTTCCAAATAGATCGATTAATTGCGCTGTTTTGATCATATAAGATACCAAAAATAAGTTATGTGTACTAGAAAAATATATGAGATTATGTGCTCCCCGACCAAAAGCGTGATAACAAAAAATATTTAACAAACTTTGTTACGAATAATTATGATTATGATAAGAATTTGTTAAAGACGTTTTTATCTGGATACAGATTGTAAAACATACTTATAAAAAAATAAGATAGAATGACTTGAAAGAGACAATCTGCTTAGAGAAAAAAGTTAATTATAACACTAGCTGATATGATTTTGCTACATAGTAACAAAACCGATACAAAGTTTCTTTGTTTTTGTTATATCTATATCATAGTTTGCTCTAATTTTATTACCTCTAGAGGATTTTTGTTAAGATTTCTGTAATTTTAACAACATTCGCTATCTAAATTTCAACAAACCGCCGTTATAAAAACAAAGGTAACTTAATGACAAAACTTGAAATAATTTTGTTGTTCCCTTTGGTCGGGTCAAGATGAATTTTTGATCCCTACATAACAAATTCTGTTACTTGGGATATAT
>JASCZW010002989.1:0-59201 GCA_034211315.2 Aedes japonicus
GGGCCGATCACTGGTCTGCGGTAACCATCTTTCCCGTGACCACTTAACGTCTGATTATATCTAAGTCCACCTTGCACATTCTCGCATTGATCGGGACTCATCCAATCACGTGTTGGCGCAATTTTACTCAGCGCTATTAAGTCGATCATAAGATTGTTCGGTGTGCGATAGCTCTGTTAGAAAGTGGCCGCTCGATGCCTAATTTACCATAAACAGAAAAAAAAATGGATTTTATCTAACGCGTAAGATTTCCCCTCGTTCAATAGCAAGCCAAATCAATCCTAAACAATAAAATTGTTTGCAATCTTTCATGCAACATACCTGATTTAGGCGATATCTGGCTCACATTAATACTTCCATCCTAAAACGCCTTAAATTGCATGTTTCTTTCACACCATGCAGTTTATACCCCGTTTACACTACAATATATATTACGTAAAAAAGACTATCTTTGCGAATTCCTGACATTTTTGTTTGTCACTTGGAGCCTTGTTAATTTTGAATCAAAAATGTTGCAACTATTGTGCAAAACCTTGCCAACTGTTTCCATATAATACAAACTGGTTGATTCAGCGTGGGTGGACTTGATTTTTAATAGCAATTTGAGGATATTTCAGGCCAATTTCTCAATATTTCGATTGTTTCTAGATGACAATTTGGTTTTCGTTTGGTTATACACAGGAATTGGAATACACAGAAAAATATGATGAAACTTAACAGATGCGTAAAATTTCCTCTCGGTTACTTGTAAGCCAAGCCAAGCGTAAACAACGAAATCGTTTGCAGTCTTCTATATAACAGACTAGATTTAGACGTTATTTGCACAGATAAAAAAAAACATCGAATTTTATACGTTATCTTATGCACATAAAGGAAATGCTAGATTTAGCAGTAAGTATTGAGTCCTGGAAAGATTGCAAACAATTTCGTTGTTTACGCCTCCTTTGGCTTGGAATTACACGAAGGGAAATTGTACGCGTTTGTTGAAATTAGTTTTTTTTTCTGTGTTGCATGAATCCCATGAAGTTATACCAAATCTAGCATTCTATTTACGTGCATTAGATAACACAAAAAAGTACATGTTTCTTTTAAACTGTAGAAGAAACACTCACTTCGTGGCTATAGAAAATTGACGCTCAAATAATTGGAAACACGTATGTTTGACATATGTGACAGAGAATAAACATAACATATGGAAAACAAACGTTTCACTCATAGTAACATACACATAACGTTATTTATTATAAAAAGATTGCCCTAGAAGCATCGCTAGGTCCGTAAAAACTATGAGCGGCTTAATTTAAAATTAAAATATCCCATTATTTTCTGCCAGATCTAGCATTCCCTTAACGCAGAAAATGCAATGTTTCTTTATCTGTGTGGTATACATCAGTAAATATAGAACGTATTTGTAGGTGGCAGTGATATCCCGACATTATTACTGTTGTCTTGTAACATGATATAGCTTTTTGTGCGGTGTTGAGATTTTTCCATACCTTCACGTATATAATTCCAAAAATCTTTCTAGATTATCGCAGCCCTGGTGGCGTCAGCCTATGCGTTCCCACAGCACCACAATGATTATGATCAACGTCAACAACATCAGCAACATACACAGCATCAGCAACATGCACAGCATCAGCAAAATGCACAGCATCAGCAACAAGCACAGCACCAGCAACAAGCACAACATCAGCAGCAACATCAGCAAAACTTTGAAAAACGAACCCAAGAAACCACAACCTGGATTCCTATCCTTAAATACAACAAGGAACAAGGCGAGGACGGAAGCTACAAAACTGAGTAACAAATTAATATTTTATCAAGCAAATCAATTCTCTTAACCTCCCTTTCACCATCAGATATCAAACTGGTAACAATATCGTCCATGAGGAGTCCGGCTATCTGAAGGACTTTTCCGATGCTCACCCGAATGGTGTGCTAGTGCAGCAAGGTGCGTACTCGTACGAAGCACCGGACGGTCAAATCATTCAAGTTCAGTACACTGCCGACGAGAAGGGTTTCCGTGTGACCGGCGATCATCTTCCCACCGAGCCACCAATCCCGGAGGGTATTCGCAAGGGGCTGGAAGAAATCTACGCTGGAATCAGGCGCCGTGAGCAGGAAGAGAAGTCCAATCCAAAGTACGCTGAAACGGCTGCCCAGAGAGCGGAGCTGGACTACAACGGGCAGTATTATCATCAGTAATGACGATAAAGCGGTTCATTAAGCGCGGAATTTTGTTTAGAGTAGCAGTTATACGGTTGCCCGATTGTGGTGTACCAGAGTGTATTTATATTAGGATTAATTGAAGTTGATTCTTCTAACTAATTGACTCTGTTGAAATGTACTTCTTCCTTTGATTCTTATGTTTCAAGAAGTCTGTGATTTCCCTTCTTTGAAATTAGTGTTCCGTGTGATCACTGACGTCTAAATAAATTTTATTACGCCATCAGTCAATATTTATATCACTCGTCCGAAATTAAATAATTATATGACAAACATGGTTATGTTCAATGATAGGTTAGGTTTTACCTTGAATTGCTGCCTGATTGTTAATTTTTATTTTAGGAGTATTCAGAAGGAGCTTAAAACGCACTACGCAAAATGTGTTCATGAAACAAATTTTCCAAAATATCCTACATTTATTGATCAATTTAAAAGAATCCTTCCACACCTTATCCATGGGCCTTGCGATAGGTAGGCGGGAACTATACAAATAAAAAGAAACATTGAATTTTCTGCGTTATTTGATGCACATAAAGGGAATGCTAGATTTGGCAGAAAACAATGGGATATTTCATGTAAATTAAAGCCATATAACGCCTGAATCTATTCCGTTCATTACGCCTATGGCTATGGCTATGGCCTACATAGAAAAAAAAAACAATTAATTTTAACAACCGCGTAAAATTAATTGTTTTTTTTTTCTGTGTAGGCCATAGCCACAGAAAAGAAAGATGTTGGGATATTCTTCACCTTCTTCTTCGCTCTTTCAATCAGTTTCTTATCGGATTTGTTCATAAAGTTGTTGGAATAGATCCTATGTTTGAGGTTGGTGCAGAAACTTTTGATTTGCCACTATTTGGAGGGTTCCCGTTATTTGAGAGCAAAATGCTGTTCAGGAGGTTCATCTCTTTGACCAACCTCACTGATGTCCAATCATGGTAGAATCTATTTCAAGAACATCGTCTTGGAGATTCACTTGATCTTGCTGCTCACATTCTGGTGGGGGTAGTAAAATATCCGGTCCCCTGCCAATCGTTGTCATCCAGAGTAAGATATTTTCGTCGTCCATCATCACAGTCATATCGCGTTCCGCCGGCAAACATATCCTACACACTCAGATTTATTTACCGAAATCTGTAAAGTTTTACCGAATTCTCAACAGCTGAATACGGTAATTTTTTTACAGATAACTGTAAAAATTTTCCGAAATTCGTTAAATCGGATTACCGAACGTTCAGCTGTTGAGAATTCCGTAAAAATTTACAGATTTCTGTAAAAAAATCTAAGTGACAAAGTTACATGAATTAAGCATTACCATTACCGTACCCAAAGGGAGTGTTTTTTCAGGTCAAAGATAAGGCACTGAAAACTCTTAATATTTAGTGAGAATTGCAGCATAAGTATCCTGCTGTCTTGATTCAAAAAGAAATGTTAAAAAGGCTGCGCAGAGAAGCACCGTATCATGAGATAGCTAAAAAGATTACTGACCACAAAGTTTTCAATAATGAGTATTATATCTACGTGTCCTCACGAGTTGTGGGGATAGATGGCGTTGTCTCCGATGTGCGTCTGGGTGTCGTGGACTTGTAACGAGCTTCTGGTTGTTCTAGCGCACCGTGAAGTCACTTGTGAGCTTGTAACTAAACTGGATGTAAATCAAATACATTCAGCATCGTGCAATACGAAATAAACTCTATCAACGTTCATACTCGCTTCGGATAAATTTGGCCAGTTCTGTTCTCCCAAACTATGTAAAACAAGATGGTGTATTTAATTATAACAACTGCAAAAGGCTAGGACACTCGGGGAATCATTGCGGCAATGAATTTCATCACGGCAAAACCACGCAGAGGATTCTTGCACTTAAACTTTACAGAAATGTATTTATTGTCGTGAGAATCCTCAGGAGATTCGTAGGTACAAAGGACAATTCAGATAAAGTGCAGCGTTCTCTGCCGTTAAAACTAAAGCTAGAACTATAAGATTGAATAATGCTTAGGCTAATGGGGAACAAATCTCAAAAATGTAGGCATCTATTGCATCAGCTTCTAAAATACCAAAAGCAAGAACATTCCACCATAAACTAAAATACCAAAATGAACAATGATGATGTGATGTTATGTGATTTGAAGCCATTCCCAGTGCAGGACTTGCCATGGCGCACAGTTCCTCCTAATGGAAACATCAAACTGTACATACCTGTAATCCTCACTATTCCGTTGTATGAAGGGTCAAAAACGGAGGAAATAAGTAGAAGCACTTACACGAAACCCCAATAGTGAGTCTCCTTCCAACAAAATGCTCTTATTACAGGAAATGAACAGTAAGTAATAAAATGCCAAAATGAATAACAATCATAAAAATGCTACTAATCAACCTTTCCAAAAGGACCGATGGAGTATTGATAGCTTTTTGACAATGTGGCATTCAATTCAGACATGTTCAATTTACAAGACCTTCTTAGAAGACATTTTTTTTTGAATTGCTTCTGACATTCGAATCATACCTTATGCAAGTGACTGTTCCATGCTTCCTCCTAGTATCGATCATAACTTTCAATGTACGATTCAGTGAACCAGGTCGGAGATATGATTACTGTGTTATAATGGAACCTGCCGTAGTCTGGGGCCCAAACTAGATTCGTTCAAATTTTTAGTTCACAATTCCGATTGTGATATAGGTACCTGTTCTTTGTACTTTCTTTAAAAAATGAACTCAATTTCCATGATTTCATCATTGTACGCCTACTTCTATCTACAAAATAAGAATAAATATCTTTGCATAGCTCCAGTTTACGTTTTTCCCAGAACATCCATTAACTTCAGTAAACTCTGAAATTTATTTTCAATTGTACCGTCCTCAGTATTGATTCTAGGTAACATGAATTTTCATGTTATTGGGTAGATTCTTTTGCGATTCATGTGACAATTTCAGGCTGATACGACCGGTAGTTCTCTATCGGGCATGATACGTGGACGATGCATGAAGAGGACCTGCAAGCACTTGGAGCTTCAGAACGACGCGTGCTTAGGACCATCTTTGGCGGTGTATGTCTAAACGGTGTATGGAGGAGAAGGATGAACCACAAGCTGGCGCAGCTCAATGGCGAACACAGTATCCAGAAAGTCACTAAATCTGGAAGGGTTAAATGGGCGGGATATGTTGTAAGAATGTCGGACAACAATCCCCGCAAATATGGTGTTTGCCTCGAATCCGACCGGTACAAGACGCAGAGGAGCTTAGCGAAGTAGGTGGTTAAACCAACGGGAGCAAGACCTTGGAAGTGTGGACATTCGAGAAAATGAAGACAAACAGCCCTCAACCGAGTTTTAAGGAGAAATATCGTGACGCAGGTGCGGTCCTTATAGGACGTTGGACCAGCATAGTTAAGTAAGTGAATAAGTAAGTAAGTAAGTAAGTAAGTAAGTAAGTAAGTAAGTAAGTAAGTAAGTAAGTAAGTAAATTAGTAAGTAAGTAAGTAAGTAAGCAAGTTAGTAAGTAAGTAAGTAAGTAAGTAAGTACGTAAGTAAGTAAAGTGGCGAGTTATATTTGTCTATTTTGCACACTGGTGAAACAACACTTATACCTGATTCTTCTGCTCCAGAAAGCAGACTCAACCTATTTTTCTGTTCAAAGATCACTTTCATTCGGCTGTCTGTGGAGAGTAATCAACCATTCCCATGGAAGCGATCATTTACCAATGATCTTTCCAAAGTGTGGCGTTCAACCTACAGACTTCTACCTTCTCGACTTCCATTCGACCTCACAAGGTTCATCGATTGGCGATATGCAACGGAGGTACACACTGCGGTAGAGGTATATCCCCTGTGCGTCCTTCAAACGCTTTTTGTAGGCATATGACTTTCCCATACTTCGAGGAATATTAAAAGCTTGAAACAAAGCTAAAATCTGTCGAGGAACTTTCACGATAAACCTCAATGTCTACCATGTGGAGGGTAGCTCGCAACATGCGTTACCTCTCATCTTCTAAAGGGTGATACGGTCAAAATTTGGTCAAGGGAAAACGCGTATAAATCGGTGAAATCGTTTATTTAAAAAATCAAATTAAATTTCTTTTGCAAGTTCAATTAGTATAAAATTCAGGAAAAATATTCAGTTAGGCTTCCGCTTTTCCAAATCCGAATTGCCGGGCCTTACGCTTGACCCCTGCCATCAGATTTTGTACAGCCACCTTGTCCACCTTCTTCGCCGCAGAGAGCCAGTTTGCATTGAACTGCTGCTCGTCCTTAGCAGTTTTTTTGGTCTTCTTTAGGTTCCGCTTGACAATAGCCCAGTATTTCTCAATTGGGCGGAGCTCTGGCGTGTTGGGAGGGTTCTTGTCCTTGGGAACCACCTGCACGTTGTTGGCGGCGTACCACTCCATGGCCTTTTACCGTAATGGCAAGATGCCAAATCCGGCCAGAACAGTACGGAACAACCGTGTTTCTTCAGGAAAGGCAGCAGACGTTTATTCAAACACTCTTTCACGTAAATTTCTTGGTTGACAGTCCCGGAAGCTATGAAAATGCTGCTTTTCAAGCCACAGGTACAGATGGCTTGCCAAACCAGATATTTCTTTGCGAACTTTGACAGTTTCGTGTGCTTGAAAATATCTGCTACCTTTCCCTTTCCTTTTGCCGTATAAAACTCCTGTCCCGGAAGCTGCTTGTAGTCGGCTTTGACGTAGGTTTCGTCGTCCATTACCACGCAGTCAAACTTCGTCAGCATCGTCGTGTACAGCCTCCGGGATCGCGCTTTGGCCGTCGTATTTTGTTTATCATCGCGATTTGGAGTCACTACCTTCTTGTAAGTCGATAGTCCGGCTCGTTTTTTGGCTCGATGCACGGTTGTAGACGATACACCCAGCTTATTTGCGGCATCTCGGAGAGATAGGTTAGGGTTTCGCTTGAAACTACCGGCAACTCTCTTTGTCGTCTCAGCGGCTTCCGGTTTTCGATTTCCCCCCGATCCAGACTTCCTGGCTGTCGACAAACGTTCCCCAAACACTTTAATTACATTTGTAACGGTTGATTATGGCAACTTTTAGCGATTTTGCCAACTTTGCGTGCGAGTAGCTCGGATTTTCGCGATGCGCGAGCAAAATTTTGATACGCTGCTCTTCTTGCTTGGACGGCATTTTGACAACTGAAGAGTGAATTCCAAAATCAAAATAGGAGCAACATTCTACACACACACACCTTCAAAATGAGGGGTGTTCAGGTTTTTTAAATGCAAAATTGAAAGAATTACGTCAAGTTGATATTGACCAAATTTTGACCGTATCGCCCTTTAATGAGAGTAATGAATACTCCAACTCATGGATATCCGATTTCACGAAAATGGACTGTCCGGATTCTGTTCCAACAAATTCAATTTTCTGAATAATCTCCCAAATGTCGCAATTAGACGCTTAATGGACTTCCTTACTTCGAAACATCATTACATTGCCTTAGTGAAGATAGGTCAAAAGCCTGGTACACCAGCATCTGATCATAATTCATACCATCCGATTGCTATGCTTTCTTGCATTAGGAAATAATTGGGAAAAATGGTCCTTTGAAGCCTCGATTACAAGGTCGAATTAAAGTTCTGTAAGAGCAAAAGATTAAATCATTGTCTAGCACTGGTTTCCACAAATATTCAACTATTTGCGCACAACGGGCAACTGATATTAAAGAGGCTTTCGATTCAGTTTCCACTAATATCCTGTCAAATAATCTGCATAATCTGTGTACTTGACGGAATTTTAAACTAATTATGTGTACAATTTATTGTCAGAAAAGAGAATGATCTTTTCACTTGGAGAACTGCCAACTTCCAGAATTAATTACATGGGTCTGCCGCAAGGCTCATGCCTCCTCCTAGTTCTCCTAGTTTTAAATATTAGAAAAAATTCAATATCTTTGACATAAAAGTTATAAAGCAGATAATGCTTACCGAAGTGGGTTAATATTATGCTAAAAATGCACAGGTAATAAGAAGCATTAAATTTTCTGCGTTATCTAATGCACATAAAGGGAATGCTAGATTTGGCAGAAGGTAGTGGGATATTTCATGAAGATCTAAGCCAGATAACGCCAGATAAGTCTGTTGTTTGAAAGATTGGAAACATTGTTCTATGGCGCATGAAAGATTGCGAACAATTTCGATGCTTACGCCTCCTTGGGTTTGAAATACGTGCCTGTTAAAATTCATTCAACATCCATGGCATAAATTAGCTTCCATTGACGGTTAAGTCTAACAAGTGTTGCAACACTTCTTCAAACATTGTTTTCGATAAATTAATGATTGTTCACAGAACAAACCTGAATTTTTAAACTTTTTCCGTTAGTTTTTTGCTCCGTAATAGTGGCACACTTGCCCCATAAGCCTAAAAAATATATCAAATATTTTAGAATATTTTTCTTATGCTTTAGAAGCGTTTTTTGTTTGCTTCTGTTTACTTAATGAGTAATTTATTGTTGAAGATAAAAGTTTCAACTTCTTCTTCCAGCATGTCCGTGCAAACAAATATTAATTTACAATAATTAAAATATAAAATTCATAAGGTGGAACACTTGCTCCTAATCCCGGTACTTAATGGTAGTGGTACCTAGAGTACTATATCTTGAAGATATTTAAAGCTGCTCGTTGAGTGGCCAAGGCAGCCTACCTCTATTTTCAGTTCAACATTGCTAAGTTGCTTAAGTATGATAAATGCATTGTATTGTCCAGAAACGCCTGAAGTTTTACTCTAATTTTTGAAGTAGTTAAAGTACTCGCCCATGCTGGAGTAATTACTATGCATTATCCAACGTCATTTGGTATAAAGCCTATACATTTCGGACCCTTTTCTTCTAGTGTAGATTTTGAATTATTTCACGGATTGCTGAAACGTTTCACTTAGGTTGTGTTCTAATTCACGAAATTATTTTAATCGAAAGTTTGTTGACCAATAAAACAGGGATTTTTATCGATTAATCGATTATTTTACATCTGTCAAGTTTAAGAATTGGAACACAGCTTTAATTTTGTGGTACAACATGTTTACATTCATGTTACATTCAGTAAAATGTTGTTGAATCGAGTGGAAGTGCGCAAACGTAATTTGTACGAATGGGAGGAAAATCCGAATTTATCGGTACGTGATCATGCCAAACAATTAAAACGACCGAAAAATATCGTGTTTTGTGTTTGTAAATCATTTGACCAGCGCTTGATTGTGGATCGGAATGTTGGGAGTGGAATACATAAATCGAAAAGTATGCTCCCCACAAATGGACAAGAATTTGGTAGTCATTATTGAGAAAAATCGCAATATTTCTGTGAGAAATGTGGCTCGCAAAGTTGGGAAGTCCAAATCATACGTGAAAGTGAAAAGTGAAGCAGCAACTGAAGACTACACAGAAAAAAATAATTAATTTTAGTAAGCGCGTAAAATTTCCCCTCGTGTAATTCCAAGTCAAACGAGCGTAAACAACGATATTGTTTGCAATCTTTCATACAACAGGCTTGATTCAGGCGTTATCTGGCTTAAATTTAAATGAAATATCCCATTATTTTCTGCCAAATCTAGCATTCCCTTTATGTGCATTAGATAACGCAGAAAATTCAGTGTTTCTTTTTATCTGTGTACTTCTTCTTTCTTAGCGTTGTTTTCGCAATTAGCTTATTGCTTGCTCTCAACTTAGTGTTTTAAATGCACTTCCAAAGTTATTAATTAAGAGCTTTCGATGCCAGGTACCATTTTTGCATTAGTATGATTGTGTAGCAAGTCCAATCGTACCCTATGCACAGGGAGTCGAGAAATTTTGTTCCATTGAATTAATTTGTATTTCTTTCGAAGCAGATTAAAATCCCCTATCAGCTTTAATTAAACATCTGTGAACTTTGAAGTTTACTTTTGAAGTGAATATTTTTAGAGCCTTTACCTTAAACATGAAAAAAATGATGAATTTTAACAGATGCCTAAAATTTCCCCCAGTTCAATTGCACGCCAAAGCAAGCGAAAACGACGAAATTGTTTGCAACCTTCCATACAACAGATCAGATTTAGACGACATCTGGATTCAATTGACATGAAATGTCCTACGAATGTATGCCAAATCCAGCATTCTGTATTTGTGAATTACACAACGCAGAGAATTACAATGTTTCATTCAAACTGTATGAGCATGAAACATTCTTTTAGAGTAAATTGGATAGAATTCTATTTGCTATGTCTTGTTAAGCTGATTAGGTTGGAAACAACTCTATCATACGATTGTCTGGTTCGTTGGGGAGTTTGATTGCCGATCTGGTATATGCAGTGTAGAAAATTGTAAAATTTAACCCTCGATGCCTCGTGGTCCACCGCATTTTGAGGAAATATGTATTTTAACGGTTCAAACATCCAGTGCGCGTTGGATTAAAATTGACGAATCCAGACCGGTAATCCAGAAAAGATACATAAATGGCATTGTTATCTGCTTTAACCTTGTTACAATTTCGTAATCAGAGCCTCACTTAGCATCTTTTCACGATCAAAAATTTAAGCTTTGACCATGTTTTACACAACCACTTCAGAGTTAACACTTCTTAATTATTCACACTTATTTTTGTCAACAGTTATGCTTTGTCACTGGTTAGGTTGTAATGATTTTCAAGGCTTTATGAGCTCTATCATTTGAAATTGGTTTTCAGATATGAAATTGACGAAATGATACTTTTGAATTATAAAATACCAGCTAGAATTTATTTACAGCAAATCAAATATATTGCACCTGTTTATTTTATCTTGTACTGATGTAATCGATCACCGATCGACTAGGCAACTGGCGCTACTGGAAGATGATCTCCCTGTGGTTGGAAACCGTTTTCATCGGCGATGTACCTGAAACAACGAATAAACCACAAACGTCTCAATTAGACTTCCCACCTTAACATAGCCTTAGTAGTCAAGATTCGAAGCACTCCTTACCGAACTGTATAAACCTGTCCATCTGGAGCGGTGTACTGGAAGGATCCAGTCTGTACTGCCACGGAAATTTCCTCTTCGCCGATCGATCGTCCATTCTCGTCGGTCTTGGGAACCTTCACTCGTTTGATGGTTCCTTGATCTTCGACCTTGATTCCGTTCCCGGTTTCAAAGCTAAAATTACATTCACATTGTAGGTTTGCACTCAATTCCACTGTTACACATCACACTCACGCATAGTTGAAGCTGCCGTCTGGTAGAATATCTGAGTTCTGGCTCACAATCGGGCTATCGGCATCGCTACGCCCTTGAGGGGCAGCATGAGCGACAGCCAAAAGGACGGCTACAATTCCAATAAACACTTTCATTTTTCTAGAGAAGATTTCGACTAGATGGCTTTCTATTGCACTGACTTAGGAGGATGACACTTAGGATGAACACTTTGCTTAGTTAGCGGACGATGGCACTCTGATGACTTTGGAACGAATTGAGTAAGCTTTATATATGTCAAACCGTTGTCACTGTGTGAAATGCACAAAAGTTTGATTTATGCGAGCATCAGAAACAGCAAAAAATAAGAAGATGATCCTCCCCTCATCTGCATTGCGCCAGCCGCCATCGGTTCACAGACCGGTGCGATAATAGTGCGGAGGGCATTTATTGAATTTTCGTCATTTAATATACACATATTTAGCAAGTTGGATTTTTTGTTTGCTTTTCGCTTGTTGTTCACGGACCTGAAGGCAGAACTATAAACGGAACCGAAATAGCATATGTCTTGATGATGAGTTTATTCGAATTATCACCTAACCTTGACGATCAGGATCGATGACTACATTGGAAAGCAGTAGATTAATAATACTTTGTGATTTTTTGGTGGGATTTTAATATTTTTTCATGGACGTTTATTCAGCTGCCCGTGTCGATGATGGCACATATGATGGTCAGGTCGGGAGGCGGCGGATTGTTGGTATGAGAGCGCATGAGATGAAATCAATGGAGCGTTCTGAATGTCAGTTTGTGCCTGTTGCGGTTGGTGAGATGGATAAGTGTCATCGCGGGTGGGGTCACTAAGAGCGATAGCGTGCGGAAATTTCAACGAAAAAGTTTTCTGACTTTCAATGCAAGAGTTAGGGTGGTTGTTGATTGGTGAAATTTCCTACATTTTTGTGGCGTGAAATTTGTCTTCAGCGGTTAGGGTAAAAATTAATAATATTTGCAAAAAAACAGGTATGCATTTACTCTATGAATCAAAATAATTCCTACTATTACACTGACAGCATGGCCATATGATTTTTCAGTAAGTAGAAATTATGTTCCACAGTTGGTTTTTGTTGATATTTTTTTTTCTGTGCCTGAGGAACTTCTTTTTTTGTTTATTCAGATGGGAGCTAGGTAGTTGGGTGCCTCGTTGCATAAATAAATGTATACAAAAAATTAACTAACAACCGGCACCGTTAAGCCTTATGGAATTGAGCCTTGATATAAGCGTACTGGATTTAAGTTTCAAAATTGAGAAGTCAGCGCCGGTGGAACAGTAGTAAGCGTGACTGCTAGGGGAACTGGGGGTAAAACGAACAGGCTAAGCAGAGCTTAATTTTCTGGAGAGTTGGTTATTGTTATTCTTCGCAGAACGTTGAAGTTTAATTTCCTTGGAAAACTATGAAAATTTAAATCAACACATTTAATTGAACACTTTTTCAAACTAACACTAGTAAACGAGAGCAAATTCCTTTAAATTACACTACAGAAAGCTTATCTTTTGAGAGATAGGCCTATTTTGTCTGCGCTTTACAGACGCCTTCAGTGTCGAGTGCTTGACTGGAAGAGAACATCGCATTAGGTCTACACACTAAAAAAAAAATGGAAACTTAAAGGAACACAATTTGGAAAAATTACACAATTTGAGCCAACGTAAACGTTTGCTGCAGTATATTTATGTTCTATTGAGGGTATTCCAAACATCCCTTATGACACTAGTACGAGTCAATCGAAATAACATAATATTACATGGCCATCATAAACTATATTGGTTGCTCGCCGTTGTCCTTCAAAATTACAAGACCATTAATGTAAACTGAAGGAATTACTCCTCTATTGTTCGTATCTTATACGCTTTAGTTATATCTCGACTCTTGGCAGTCATCGACGTGTGAACTTTCTTTTGCTTCCTGCGGCAGTAAACAAAAATGCATATTTTTAAATTGGCTTCTATTTGCACACTAGCTAGCAGCCGGGGATTGCCAAATCTAAATTAATTGCTCAGATGTAATATATTGATTACGCATCAAGGCAGAATTTGTGATGTTTTATTTTCTAATGTTGCCGCAGGGCAAAATAGGAAAATGGATTTTGATTTTGATGATTATAATAGAGTCTACCACATACGTGAAACAATTGTGACACGAACTCCTGATTATCAAGGGTGAAAATATACAGTCATAGACATTCATTTTCTATCAAGCATTAGTTTCAAGTATAATTTTACATTTATCGAACATTTACATCGTCTTGAAATATTACATTAACTTGAAATGTGTCATAGAAGATAACAGTCAAAATATAATTTGATTGATGTAATTTTTAATGCAACAGATTATCATTAAGGCCGCTCCAATTATGTGCATTAGCTTAGTCACAAATTTACACGATTTTTTCTAAGTGTGTACTATTTATAGTAGATTTCTATAATGTGTGTGTGTTTTTGTTTATTATACATACACTCCTGTTTCATTTTACATAATTTTTGATTACAATTGTATACAATCTCTTTTTCTCTTACGGAAATGTTACTCAACTTTCGTAAAAAGTGGATCTACTCAAAAATTGAGTTGATCTAATTTTTAACGAAAATTGAGTAACATTTCGGTGAGAGAAAAGGAGATTGTATACAATTGTACTCAAACATTGAGTAAATTGAACCGGGAGTGTAAGAGATGTGTCTGTTAAGTGTACTTACATTTGTGTTATACCTAGGACAGGACCTGCCAGCTGTCAGTGCAAAAACAAGACCATTTAGCTGTCAAAAAAGACCGTTTTTTATTGGTCGCAACAATAAAACAAAGGCGGAATTATTAGTTCACTTTCGCAGTGGTTTATTTAAAAGTAACGCTCTAAACGATTTAAAAGTAACGCGTATTATTTATTTGAATTTTTAAAATCATCCTTTTCTTCCCTGTAAGGCAGTTTTGTATTCGTAGAGCCTCAAATTCACGAACCGTTTCATTTAAAATATTGACAATTGTTAAACGTTTACTTTACGTTAAGTATTAAAAGAATATCGACGAATTTTGAGTATATTTTTAATTACATTATTTTCAATAGAATTACTGTGTAAACATATCTGGCAACACTGGAGCGACCCGCGTATCATAGAAATCATAAATTTATAAGAGGTCATCTCTCTCTGAGCTGGCAGGTCCTGTCCTAGTGTTATACCTGTCAGATGACAGTTCGTCGCTCAGGTAGGGTAGGGAACGGCTTAATCAGGGGTCACTATTTTAATCAGTTGTTAGGAAATAGGTCTAAAAGTCCTACATTTTCCAAATTATTTCACTTTTAATGATATGATCATAAGGTCTATCTATCGGGCTTATGATTTGATGTATAAATCATGATTTATTACCAATTTATTATTGTCATCTGCAAAACCATCAGTTTTGCCTGGTGAAGAAGTTCGCTGAAATTTTGCCTATGTGTATTTTGAATTTAACTGCGTGTACGTGAGAGCATGTTTTTATCAGCTCTCTCTAACAGCTAGGTTTGTTTCCAGAATGTGATGTTGAACAACGAGTTAAATTTATTACATGTTTAGATAATCTGAAATCACTTTGGCTACCATTTGCGTGAGAGTAACTCGAATAAGAAATACACATTGCCAATCTAAAGATCAATGACAAACTAAAAGTTTGGTTGCGTACGTCTGTCTCATAACCTGCTAGTAGACAAGTTTGTGATCACAGCAACCGACATGTTTTGGTTGATTGTTTTCGAGAGCGGATTGGTTAAAGGAAGGAGCGGGTTGAGGAAACTGACGTTTGCAGCAAATCGTGAACTGGTCTATTTCAGTTTGCCTTCGCACACATGCACGGAATCGCACTCATACAATATTGTTAGTTTATGTACTGATTACGGAGCTGAAGAAAACATTTTTTTAATCGGAAAGCAATCCGCATGCTTTCAAAAAGTCCCTGCAATTGGGAATTTTATTCCATAACTATGAAATTTTCTAAGTCTAATGCTCTTTGCTGAAGGTATCTGCCGGTAGACCAGAAGTAAGCAGAGGGCATTAATGTCTAAATATTGGCAGCTGTAATCATAGACTACATACAGCTTCGTCAAATGTCGCAGGTGCTGGATGAACTGCTTAAAACCCGTTCCATACCCTATCTTCTTAAAAACTATAAATTCGTACTTGATCGGTAGTTTGTCAATTGTGGTTGCATAGGAGAAGGAAATTCTAAAAATTATAATATGATTATAATATAATTGTCGTTTTTGTTATCTTAAAATCTAAAAAAATCCTTCTTGATCGATCACCAATTCCACTTTACAATCGTTCTACTTATAAGCCCGTGATAGTGTTTTTTTAAAGTGTAGTTAAATTTTCTGTTTTTTAATCCACCTGGTCAAAAATTGGAACTAATTACACAATAAAACCATCCACAATTTCTAAATCTTAATTACACAAAAAGTACAGCAGCTTAAAAGTTCACTTTTGATCTTCAAGTAATGTTCACATTTCCACCCTTTGACAGCTCAAAGCGAGTAATAGCGCTATAACCATAAGCCTTGAAGGGCTATGACAAGAATTAGTGCTCATGTGCTCTTGCTTAATCAACAGTCAAGTTTTCACACAAAAAAAGGCACCTGGATACAAGTAGGAAACGCCTGTATTCCAGCCCTGCAGACAACAGAAGAGTGCATTTACTTTCCTAGCTAATCTTAAAACTTATTTCATATCAAAGCTAATGAGCATATGCTTTCTCGCCAAGGAAAGCCTTACGCACAATTCCATCCAATTTCCAACTCCAGATGTCTACGAAGGTAACATGAGTTCTCGGCATCTTCTTAAGTAAGAGATCGATGGATGAGGAACCTGTCACATCCAGGGCAGCTGTTCTAGCGCTTCCATTATCTCTACAATAGCTCGTGCTTTCTGCGCTCCACGCCTTCTTGTGCCCACCGGATCAGTAGCGAACACCAACTTTGCAGGGTTGTTGTCCGGCATTCTTGCAACATGACCTGTCCACCGTATCCTTCCGGCTTTGGCCACCTTCTGGACGCTAGGTTCGCCGTAGAGTGCTGTGAGCTCGTGGTTCATCCTTCACCGCCACACACCGTTCTCCTGCGCACCGCCGAATGTCGACCGTAGCACGCGTCGCTTGAAAACTCCGAGTGCTTGCAGGTCCTCCTCGAGCATGGTGCGTGCCTCGTGTCCGTAGAGGACCACCGGTCTTATTAGCGTTTTGTACATGATGCATTTGGTGCGGGGTTGAATCTTTTTAGACCGCAGTTTCTTCTGGAGCCCGTAGTAGGCACGACTTCCACTGATGATGCGCCTCCGAATTTCACGACTCGTATTGTTGTCAGCCGTCAGTTAGGATCCGAGGTAGAAAAATTCCTCCACTACCTCGAAGGCATCCCCGTCTATCGTGGCATTACTTCGTGTTCGGTTCCGCCTACCAGCATGTAGTTTGTTTTCGACGCATTCACCACCAGTCCGACCTGTGGTGCTTCGCGTTTCAGGCCGGTGTACAGCCCAGCCACCGTTCCAGATGTTCTTGCGATAATGTCCATGTCGTCCGCAAAGCACACAAAATGACCAGATTTCATGAAAATCGTACCCCGGCTGTGTAAATCCCGGTCGTCGTGGGAGTCATAGACGTGGCCATTTTGTATGCCGTCTCGAGCCGACGCGGACGTCATTGAAAACGCGAATCGATGAGACTTGAAGGAGGCGAGGAAGCGTTGGACGGAGAGCTGGAGGATTATCGATCTGGATGTTTAGCCCGAAGACCAGGCACAGAGAGAAGCAGCGTAGGAGAAGCACTGGCGAAGTGGCGGAACGGGAAGAGGGGCCCCGACGATAGTAGTGTGAGACAGAGTGAGGAAAGAGTGAGGAGATAGGAAGTAAGGAAGTGGGAGAAGTCGTTACTTTTGTTCAAGTTAGTAATAAAGTGGGTGAATAGTCAGAAAAGTATTTAAGTGATTTCTTGGACGCGGTAGTAAAGAGGCGATTGGAAGAAGGGGGCCTCATTGGTGCTGGACAGGAATCGCTACTTTGGTTAGAGTTTATTATAATGTATCAAACAGACTTTTTCTTAACATGCCAGCTGTACATTTACATCACATTATTACTTCCAACTATTCGCTAAAATGTCATCATTTTCATAAAATGTAGCTTATCTTTGATGAGGTGTGGCCGTCAGCTACGAACGAACTAAGGTCTGTATCCGCAATAAGCCAGACACCTCATAACATGAATAAACGTAAATTGCGCATTATATTTCCGTCGTAGTTGTTTATTTCAGATTCATGGGATGTGTTTTAACAATTCGTGAAGACAAAACATAGTTATTCGGTATTTGTATAAAATTTTCGAACTTTGCGCTCAACTCCGTCTGTTAGGATTTATACAGACTCTTCAGAAATCGTAGAAGCCGTTTTTGTCCATATTTGCTGGACGTGCTGGAAGTGTTTGATTCCTTGCTTCTTTCCAGAAAGCTTCCACTTCATCAGAGTCCAATATCTTTCGATTGGTCGTAGCTCTGGGCTAGCTCTGTTTTTCTTTGTGACTTTTAATGAAGGGTAGCAATCGCTTTTGCAGACATTCTTTCTGATAGATCTCCTTGTTGATTGTGCCTGTAGTGACGAAAGTTTTACTCTTTTTGCCACACGTTCAAATTGCTTTCCACACAAGGTATTTTTTGAGAAATTTCGATGCCTTCCTCGTTCTGAAATGCTCAGCTGTTGCATTTCTGGCCATAGCAGAATAAAAAGCCAGCCCCGGAAGCTGCTTGAAATCCTCCAAGACATAAGTTTCATCGTCCATAACAACGCATGAAAACTTCGTCAAATATTCGCAGTACAAACGTCGAGCCCGTGATTTTGCTGCCAAGTTCTGTTTGTCGTTGCGAACTATTTTTACTTTATACGACTTAAGTCCCAACCGTTGTTTTGATTTTTGTACAAAACCAGGCGACATTTGGGTTTTTCGATAGTATCCTTTTCACAGGATCAGTGCGTCCAATGTTTTTGTCACTTCTCGGTTTCCTCTTCACCGTCAAACGTTCCGAAAATTTGAGCACATCGTGAACAGTGGATTTAGGCAAATCTAATGTTTTTGCAAGGTCCCGTATTGACAAGTCAGGATTTGCCGTATGCCCGTACAAAATTTGCTCGCGCACTTGTTTTTCTTTCGACGCCATCTTGAATACTAAACATGAAATGTAAACATCAATCATAGTCTTTTCATCATAGACTCTCAACAATACCACAGTGAAATTTTTAATTCCTACGTGCAATATTTCATTATTATTGCGGATACAGACCTTATACAGAAAATAAATAATAAATAAATAAATCAAGCCTATACTTCCAGAGTCAGACATAAGTTAGGACACTAGGTTGAAGAATTGTGAATTTCTGTTCGTTTTTTTGGGAGTAAGTAGGTAGTTGCAAGAGTATTGCTTTGCTGTAAATATCAACAATTAAAACAAGTGACCTAACATCCATACATAGCATCATAAAGCTTCAAGTATTTTGGTAGCACTGCTGCAAAACGTTGATGAGTTTCTAAAAGCAAGTAGCAAAAATTAAACAACTGTCAAATTTGATAATAAAAACAAGTTTTGTTGGGCAATAACGTAACGGTTTGTAAACTTGATCAATAGTTGCGATTTCTTTATTACCTATTGTCATTATTGAGGACGGCTTTGACTGCAAACTGTCGCACCGATGATTTAAAACAAACAAAAGTTGAGATAATGAGACTGAGAACGAACATACTACTACAAGAGAAATAATTTAATCATTCGGCATACACAAATCGATAGTGTTCGTTTACTGAAGCGCTACATGGCAAGGAGACTGGTTAAAACTGCTGACCGTCTACGTCGCCCAAGAAAAACAACCCCGAGTATGGAGGAATCCAGGTAACACAAAAGTAAGGTTAAACGTCGTAGATGGTGCCCTTTCAAAATGGTTTTTAGAGCTGTCTTAGCTAAGTAAATGATGATAAAAACATAAGAAAATCCACAATAATAACGATACTGACCGATTCCATACAGGTTGAAAAATAGCTAGAAAGTTCTTTTCAATTTCAATTTTAGATACTACGATGTTTAACCTCCTTTTAGCTTTGCTTGAATTTCTCAATAGACCGCGTGATCGTGCGTTTCTTCCTGAATGATTATTTTGCTTTTGGATCCGAACTCAAGCGTAAATTATGCATGGAGGTTAGCCTCGGACTGTTGATCGACGGTTGACAGAAGTTGAGTTATTTAGCTGAAGACCACACTCCCGCGTCATTTTACTCAATTTTTGAGTACAATTGTATGCTATCTCTTTTTCTCTCACGGAAATGTTACTCAATTTTCGTTAAAAAGTGGTTCAACTCAATTTTTGAGTAGATCCACTTTTTACGAAAATTGAGTAACATTTCCGTGAGAGAAAAAGAGATAGCATACAATTGTACTCAAAAATTGAGTAAAGTGACGCGGGAGTGCAGCAAAAAAGCCATTTATGAACATCAAACAGAGAAAGGTAACACTTCAGTTTGCAAGCAACTATTTGAGACGGTATGTTTCAAAATGGAAAACGGCATTGTTCAGTGACGAATCCAAATTCAATCTGCTTGATTCCGAAGGAATGAGACGACCGCTTAGTACCAGACTGAATCCACGATATTACAAGAAGACCGTTAAAATGACGGGCATTAGAATTATTGGTCAGCATACAGAATAATGTTCTCTTGATCTTGAATGGGTCGATATGATTCTCATACGCTTCCGGCTCCTGCCAAACATGGGTGAGCAATTAAGGCTTGATTCTCCAATCAGAGAGCTTCATTCGCTTCATTGTTGTAACCACCCTACGCTGAATGCGAATATCACCCATAACACAGATGAACCCATCCGACAAATGACTGACCTTCACAACTTCTCTTTTTCTGCGTTGGGAAGTTACCCAGCCAACTAAGTCGTTTCTGCAGATGTTGGCATCATGGCGACGACGGAAAGCGAGAGATGCCCCAGCAAAAATCATCAGCTTTATTACGCCTCATGCACCTCCACCAGGTGCATCGGATCGTGAAGTCGTGTGTACGGCAGAATAAACAAAACAAGGCGTGGATCGTATTCAAATATGCCAAATCGGCTTTTGAAGGCCAGCAAAGACAACACTCACTCTTATGGAGATATGTGTTCTCATGTCTTGTTAGATTTTTAGTTTTTCAGTCAAAATATCCACCTGGTGATGAATGGTAAGCCACTAACGGCAAATTGCCATATTATCCAGTGCTGATTTCTATCATCTTAATGGTTTCATTTTGTGTCTGAGTCTGTGACTTCAGCAGAGGGCAAGTCTTTTGTTCTATTGCGCAAAGAGATTCACGAACTTATATGGCTGTAGACCTGATCTCGTTAGAAAGGGAAAACAAACAGAACAAAATTGAACACCCACCCGGTGCGGCCGCCGGGCTCTAATTGGGTGGGAGACTTTGGCCGCGGTTTACTGAAGTAGAGTGGAGAAAAATCTCTTGCTGTGCCTTGCGGTGATCAGAGATTTTCGTGCAACTTCTACCGCCGATGATGGTGATGATGATGATGATGCTGACGATGATGATGAAAATCCCAAAGAACACAATCGCAAAGAACTCACGAACAAGTTGCCATTTGGCCGCGAGCCCTGGAGAATTGGTTCGTTTTAGGGCAGTGGCTCGGTGGAGAACACCCATTTTTCTCATTCCGCTTTTGGGTTTGGTAAATTTGCTGTATAAATACAAGTAATGAGACCATTCTCGGAAACAGTGCCGGGTTGTGCTCCAAGTGTTACAAGTGTCTCGATTTGGTTAGTTTGTATTACATTGATTTAGGATGGCGTTCAAAGGGCTAATGTTGATGAGTGTGATAATGGTTGCGAGTTGCCAGCAGACAAAGTCGGCATCACGGTTCAAGGATATCCCGATAGTGTCCCATGAGAATGTGCTGGAAGTTGATGGAAAGTTTAGATACAGGTAAGATCCATGGTCGGTGTAGTGAAGAGATCAAGATGAGCTTAATGTGATCGAATTTTCCAGTTATGAAGGTGGCGATGGTACCAGAGCCGTTCAGGATGGTCAACAGATCCTAGTAAATAATCAGGCTGGAACGGCATCTCAAGGACAGTACACCTATCAGGTGATGACTTTGATGCATTTTTTATTAATTGGATGCAGTGTAATTCAATGTTTTATCTAGGGTGATGACGGAAAAACTTACAGTGTGTCCTACACGGCAGACGAGAATGGCTACCGTCCATCTGCAGAGCACCTCCCGACGCCTCCACCCGTTCCCGCACCAATTGCTCGGGCCTTGGCATTTCTCGCCACATTGCCACCTCAGAAGGAAAATAACAGGAAATTTTAAGTTTTACAAGTGTTATGTTAAATTTTTATACATGAAAGTGTTGCTAAGTATGGCGAAACGTTATGCCAAGCGGGTGGCGGAGGCACGAGTGATGAAAACAATAAAATCTCTTTGAGTTTTGATAAAACTTAAGATTGCATATGTTTGATGGACAAGGGTAGTTGAATAAGATGGGGGTAGATTCAAATAATTAGCACACTCACATCAAAGATTATGTACAAGATCTTTTCACAGGAGGATGATCGACCATTTCTTTGCATTTTTCTTGGAACGAGTTGTTATTTGTTTGAGTTAAAACGTCGGACTAATAACTACTCATTCAGAAAAAAAAGAACTTTTTAACTGAATGTTTTTCTAATAGTTTGGAGTAAATTTAGATTTCTGAAATGGCGAACAATGATTGAACTTAGAAAAAACTATGCAAAGAAAATTATTGTATTGTGCTTTGGCATAGTGTTAATTCAGAAGCCTCAGCTGAGTTCCAAAGCAGCAAATAATGGCTTAAATAAGTTTTCTACCTAGCCCTTTCCAAACGATAATGTGACCCATTAACCTCGAGCTAGCCACGAGTAATTGGCATCCCTCTTTTACTAATATCGCAAAGTAAAATTTTGTGTACAACAATTTTGAATATCGGCTCCGCAAAGTGTTACACACGCCTGAGCCTAACAAATAAACGAACTGATTAAAAAAAAGTTTAAAGTATGGATATTTATAGATGGATTGTAATATATAGTATTCAAACAATTCAGATTTGATGTGGGATTTGTTTGGTATAAAGCCTATTTTCTCCACAACTATTTTTTTCAGCATTTCAAGCTTTATTGTTTTCACAATTCGGTTATTGCTTGCTCTCAACTTAGTGTTCTAGATGCACTTCCACAATTATTAATTGAGAGTTTTCGGTGCCAGGTTGGTACCTTACCTATTATTATCGCCTTCCAACCCACCCGTGCCGCCTACCAACTCACCTGGCTAATTCCGGGATTAGTCGATGGGTCCCCCGACCTTTGGTGGAGTTGTTCCATTTCCTTTGCCACTTAACCATGGATGCGGCTCTAGTGGTCTTCCGAATACCTCTTGTTCCACGTTGTTCGAAGCACTCTACGTCCTCTTTTATGACAATGCTTATTGGCATCATCCTCGCTAGGACGCAGACCACGTCGGGTGATACCGTTCGGTATGCACTAACCACTCTTAGGCACATAAGCCTGTGCGTACTCTCTAGCTTACTAACGTAGCTCTTGGTACTCAAGGCGGTGATCCATGCTGGTCCGCCGTACCTAAGAATGGACAGGGTGACACTGGCCAAGAGTTTACGCTTACTCCCTTGCACCGTCGAGGTATTCGAAATCATGCGGTATAATGCTGATATAGTCATAGAGGATTTCTTGCAGGAGTAATCGACCTGACTGACAAAGGACCTTCGATGGATTCTCCACATATCTCAAGCCGTAGTACCTCATCGTACATCGTGTTCCATAACACCAGACCCAGGATCGAACCTTGTGGGACGCCTGCGGTGATCTGGACACGTTTCTGGCCTGCCTCTGTGTTGTATACCAGTATTCTGGAAGTAACTTCCAAGAATCTTGTACAGGTACCCAGGAACCTGAAGGTGTTGGTACGAGTCGGCAGCAGACATAAATGCCGATGGATCTTCTGGTGGCCTCCCTGTCTTTGCTAGCAACACTAGGTTCTGAATTTTCTAGGCGTCCGGGAAGACGCCCTTGTCCAGTCACTTTTGCATCACCAACCTGAACATTTCGGGATCCAGCAAAATTGCAGTCTTGATGATCAGGTTCGGAATACTATCCGGTCCTGGCCCTTTAGCGACTTTACTATCGCAATGAGTCCCCCATTCATCACCGTCACCTCTGCACCGGTCCAAGTTGTGCTGTTATCAATGTCCACGTGGTCTTGGGTGTTTGGCTGAGCCATCCACCCTTCGGTCGCTATGACAGCGTTAAGGTCTGGGATGCTGGAACGCTGGTCGTGGGACAAATCTACGGCGGCGGGGGTCATGGACTCGGGTCGTGGATCGGAAAGAGACCCCCAACGATCACTTGCAGCAGCTCTGATGAACACTCGGTTGGAGCCGCCGATCCTCTGGTTTTGGCCATTACTACTCGGTAGGCATCACCCCACGGATTCGTATTGGCCTTTTGACACAGACCCTCGAAGCAGGCTAGCGTCCCTTTACGCTCGGTTCTTGAGGCGTCTAACCGCGCTCTTTGCACTCTCCATCTTGCGTGGAGTCATGTTCCGTCCACCAATACACCGGCGATCTTCCATTCCTTGGTTTGACTTCCGGCATGGTCGCATCGCACGCTCGTTTGAGTGTCATAACGAGTCGTTCTCCGCAAGGTTCCTGGGTTTCGCGTAAGTTTCGTTCTTTTTAAGCGCCTCTATATTTTAAGTCTGCATCAAAGTAGGACGTCCCCTATCTGCGGGCAAATGGGGTAAATGCTCCTCCTTCCGCACGCTGCCTTGTATTGTGGACGATACAATAACGAACCGCCAAGTGGTCGCTATGGGTGTAGCTATCATCCACCCTCCAATTGCTATGCAGCCCAGGACTGCTGAATTTTATATCGATGATAGATTCCGCTCCGTTTATATGGTAGGTACTCTTGGTACCCACGTTGGCTAGGTCCACATTGAGTTGGTAAGGCGGCTCCTGCACTCGAGTGCCCAAGCGATGAAGTCCCCCGCTATTAACAACGGGTTCAGGCCAGTTAGCTCCATTGTCATCCGATCGAGCATATTGAAAAACTGTTCGATCGACCATCTTGGCAGTGTGTAACAGCTGCAGAAGAACACTCCATTCACTTTTACAACCGCGAAGCCGTGGTAGACACAACCTACTGAACCGGGTACTTGCCCGTCGTCGATAATGCCGCCATATTGGACCTGTCCGTAACCCAGTTCCCACTGCCGGCTGGAATGCGGTATGACTCGGAAATTATGGCGATATCCGATACGGACTCGTGAACTGTCTGCCACAGCAGTTGCTGGACGGCCTCACAATGGTTCAGTTGGGTTACCTGCATTACGGTTGGTTCGTTGGAATACCCTTAGTGGCTGGGCACTGCCCCCCCCCCCTCCATGACGTGCTTATCGTCCGGTTTCTCGGCACATATCAAGTATTTGGGGGGACCTTTGCAATCCCGCGCCTAGGGCTGCCAACCTTCTGGACATGTTGCTCCTATCTGGGCGTTTGGTTTTACTCAGGACATGTGCCCGCTCTCTAGGCATCTGAAGCATGCCTTCGGCAGCTGGTGTAGGCTAAGTGGGCATATAGAGCACAGGTTGTCACCTGTGTCCCGAGTGGATCCTTCCTCAGACATATGTCTACGGCAGCAACCTTGACTTTGCGCTGTTCCTTAAGTGCAGTGGAGATCTCGTCTGCCTCGGTGATCTCATCTAGGTTTTTAAACTGGATCGTCACCTGCGAGACGAGGGCGCGTACCTCCACACCCTCATCTAAGGCCTGTTTTGCCAGGTCTCTTTATGCCGGGCCCTTTAGCGTTGTTGCCTTCTTTAGCTCCAGGAGCATCTCGCCGGTGCGGGTACGACGCATACTCCGAACGTCGGTGCCTAAGCCTGCCAATTTAGCGTCCCAACGCATCGCTCGTTGACGCCTCGGTCTTAACGATGAGCCCTGTCGCTTAACCTTTTCTTTTTTGTCTTATTCCTCTTATTTCGGACCTTATTCCAATGGCCTTCCCTGCCACACCTGGGGTCATCACTCGTCCTCCTCCCAACACTAGCGTCTGTTTCTGTGCTAGTTATGGCTGTTGTCGTTGGGGCCCTGTCGCTCGGACCCCCTTCGGCGCTTGAGACAACACGCGAGCTGGATGTCGCGCCTTTAGCGCTCTATCATTGCGGCCAGCCGGAGCTTCTTAGAAGAGCTAGGTGCTGTTTCGCCCGGGGACTGCGTATCCCGCTTGGAGGTCCCCGCCCCCGTGGCAGATGGAGTGGACTTTCCGACTGAGACGGATACTTCCGTCTGGGTCTGCTTCGAGGCTATATCCCTCGCCTTTTCGGTGGCTGCTAGCCGTGCCAACTCTTTGGCACTTTGCTCAGCTAGGAGCTTGGCCTCCAGCTCTTTCCTCTCCTTGCATGCAGCCTACACTGTCATGCGTAGCCTAAGAAGGCTCAGTTTGAGGCTCTTTGCAATGTTGTTACGCGATGACCTAAAGTCAATAATCGCGTCCAGTATGATTGTGTAGCAGGTACAATCATACTCTCTGCCCATCGTGTCGAGAAATTTTACTTGAATTCCTAGATCAGACCAGGAATCGAACGGCCACCTCCAGCATGGTATTGCTTTGTAGCTGCGCATTTACTGACTGAGCTAAGGTAAGACCCACAATTATTAAAAAGAACCGAAAAAAATTCAGCCAAAATCTATCATGTTTATGAAGGAGATGACGTCTTTGTTAAGAGAACAGCTAAGGACAAGTCGATAGCCAGGTAATCAAAAGCGTACCTCATCAAATCCGCTTCAGCCGAGAGCAGTTCGTCATCTGGTGAAAGTCTGCTCCACATAAAAAATACATGGAGCCACAATTCACCTTAAACCAGCAGGGTATCGACGTAAAAGATATTGCTGAAATCCGGAATCGGACTCTTCTGAATAACGGATCAACGATTTTCACCCATGGCAATCACGAATCCTCCTTGGACGTGTCTTTTGCAAGCGCAAACTTAGTCCCAACACTCCTTTGGACCGCCAGTAAAGACACCCTCGGAAGTAACCATCATCCATTCGGAATACAGCTCGACGAGACTCCAATTGAGCTTTCTCGTTGGCCTAGTAGGAAGCAGCCTCCCACGGTTGTAAACAAGCTATGCGATAAAAACAACCCTATGTAATCTAAGAATTGACGGAACTCATAATCTGCCACTGTGGAAGCAATACCATGAACCAGTCCTAGCCCAGACAAGAAAGCAAAGCCTGACGAAATACAACGAGCCTTCGAATCGGTTCGAGAAGTTCATTTTAAAAGCATTATGACACCGTCCATCGGATACCTTAAAAAGAACTTCAGACCAAACGAGCACAGCCTAACGGATTTCTCTTGGAAACCGATGGTCAAGTGCCGGTGTCCAGGGTCTATTGGTGTGAAGCTAGGGCTGGAACACGCCTAAAAAAGGAACTGACCCGTCAATCAAAAGCCAATTTTTTCTGCAGAGGAAGCAGCAGCTTTAATTGCTGCAATGACTCCAGCCGAATAAAAGAACGCTGTTTCTACGGATTCAGCCAGCGCCCCAGTGGCCAAAAAACTCGATTTTAACGCTCTAAACTGATAGCTTCGTATTTTGGCGACATTACATTTGTGATCAACCCCCTTAAATGTGAGATAAAAAATCAAGTTTTTGAGGATTTTGAAATAGAGTGTTGAAATTTTCAGCAAAGTTGTACTCAACTTTGCTGAAGACATCACATCTCTATCTCGAAATCCTAAACAAGTTTAATTTTCATCTTACTTTTAGGGGGATTGATCACAAAAGTCATGCCGTCAAAATACGAAGCTTGTCATATCCAAATTTTTTGCCAAAGACGCCATCGCTCTAGCTCCACTTTTAAGGGAGCTATCAGTTTAGAGCGTTAAAATCGACTTATTGACCACTGTGCAGCGTAGTGGCTGCACTAGAGTTGGACAACGTAAGACATACCTGGATCCAAAAGATTCAGTGAAAGGTACCTGTTGTACCTTTCATGCCATACCTTTCATAACATATACATTATAAACCAAAAATGTCCTCACCTTGATATACATGAACATTGTACCCCATCTGCCAAACAGTAATAAACGAGCTAAACAGAAAACACGTTTTTCTCCTCGTCCCGAAATAGGAAGTCCGCGATTTACTTTGCTTTGCCTCATCGTGATTCTTGGGATTACGCCCCGTGTTCTGCTTCGTGCTTCACCCCGTTACAACAGTACCATTAGGATTAAAGGAGATATTATCAAGTGGAAGGACCCCAAGGATCACCGAGAATTGTAGAAGCTATCAAGACTGAGGACCGGATACGCAAAGGTAAAGGTTCACTCTACAGAACTTAAAACATTGTAATGATCGACGAAGAAGTCTGCCCATCTGTTCCTTCCGATAAAAGATGATAATTGTAGAAGCAATAATTATTGTTTACTCAGGTTGAATCATTACTAAGGGCTGTATACACAACCACCCGGACTTCTAAAAACTTAAGTTAAACACAAATTTCACATCATTATATTCCAGTTGTAGTTGTTTACTTCAGATTCATGGGATGTGAATTCACAATTCACGAGGTCAATACACAGTTGTTTGGTATTTGCATGAAATGGTCGAACTCCGTTTAACTCCGTCTATTAGGGTTTGTACAGACTCTTCAGAAACCGCTGTAGACCCAGTTTTGTTTTGAAGTTTTTGACATCTTTGATTCTTTGTTTTTTCTCTCCAGAAAGCTTCCGCTTCATTTAAGCCCAAAATTTCTAGATTAGACTTTGGACAATATGGCGGTTTTTCGGTTTTTCCATCACAGTTTTAGCATAATGATGTCGGTCCAGAACAAAAGTGTTTGTGGTTTTTTATGAAGGGTACCTGTCTTTTGTAAACACTCTTTTTGGTAAATCTTCTTGTTGATTGTGCCTGTAATGTTATTTACTCTTTTTGCCAAACGAGCAAATTGCTAGCCAAACAATGTAATCTTTTGGAATTTTTTTAATCATACTTCGTTTGGAAATGTTCAGCCATAGCAGAATAGGAAGCTAGCCCTAGAAGTTGACATAAGTTTCATCGTCTATAACAACGCATGAAAACTTCGTCAAATATTCACAGTGCAAACGTTGAGCCAGTAATTTTGCTGTCAAGTTCTGTCTGTCGTTACGATTTAAAACTCTGTTCACCTTAGCCCTGAATGCTGTTTTGATGTTTGGACAAATCCAGGTGACATTCCTATTTTACGAGCCACCGCTCGAACAGAGAGACTCGGGTCTTTCTTCAATATACTCTTCACCTTTTGATCCATGGCAGAATCATCACATCCATTGTTTTTATCACTTCTTGGTGTACTCTAGACCGGGAAACGTTCCGAAAATGATTTGAGCACACCATATAAAGTGGATTAAGGTAAATCTAATATTTTTGTATGTTTTTGTCAATAATGTCCCTTATTGACATGTCAGAATTTTCTTTACGTCCATAAAAAATGCGCTCGCGCACGTCGCCATCTTGAACACTAAAAAGATAAACACCAATCAACACCAAATCTAGGGTTTTTTTTTCATTAGGGTGAATCCAACATTGAGAGACTGTCTTTGATTACTTTCTCTTACTTTCGTTTGTCATGTTATTATAGGGAAACAATGTAATATCAATTATTTTTTTCAAAATGAATCTTAAACCTTCTAAAAACTACTTTTTGAGATGTTTTCTTTCCTATAGGCTGTTCCGAAATTATAAATACACAAATGATTAACCGTCAATACAAAATGTGTGCAGTATTTAATCAATTTTAGGCTGCGTCCTGTTGATTTAGATGCATCAAACTAATGTTGTAATTTTTTTTTCAATTTTTCGCACGGTAAAGGGTGTCCACGATGAAATTGCCACACACAAAATTGATTCGCAAAATTCGAGTTTTCATCCGATTGCCATCAAATTTTCAGGGATTGAGAAATAACTATTAAACTTCATTTTACCATTTTACTCGTATTTTATTTACAGTCCATACGCAAATGCCCGCACCTTGGCCTTAACCCCGGCCATAAGATTCTGCACAATCTGTTAATCAACCGTTTTTTGCATGTAAACCCATACTTTCTTCAGTTCCTCGACTGTCTTCACTACCTTAGGTCGTTTAAGAAGGTGTTGCTTCATAATCGCCCAGTACTTCTCGATGGGGCGGAGCTCCGGAGTGTTGGGAGGGTTGAACATTTTCGGCACGAAATTGATCTTATTGTCCGCATACCACTTCAGCACGTCCTTGGAGTAGTGGCATGAGGCCAAATCCGGCCAGAAGATTGTTGGGACGTTGTGGGCCTTCAGGAGAGGAAGCAGCCGCTTCTGGAGGCACTCTTTTATGTACACCTGTCCGTTCATCGTGTCCTGGGTCACGAAAGGTGCACTCCGCTTCCCGCACGTGCAGATGGCTTGCCAAACCAGGAATTTCTTCGCAAATTTGGACATCTTCTGAGTGCGGACATGCTCCGGAACGCTGAACTTATCCTTGGCCGTGAAAAACAGGTTGCCGGGGATCTGTTTGAAGTCGGCCTTCACATATGTTTCGTCGTACATGATGCAGCATTCAACTTTCGTCAGCATGTTGAGGTACAACTTCCTGGCACGGGTTTTGGCGGACTTGTTCTGCTTCTCGTCGCGATTAGGGGCCTTTTGTACCTTGAACGTTCGAAGCCCAGCCTTAGTTTTGGCCTTCTGGACAAAACTTCGGCTTAGGTGCAGCTTCTTAGCCACATCCCGAACGGAGGCGTTCGGATTTCGGTTGAAGGCCCCAACTACGCGGTTGGGATTTTTGGTGTTGTACGGAATACTTTTTCCTTCACTTCTGGGCTTCCGATTGGTGGTCAACCGTTCCTCGAACCGCTTAATCACTCGCGACACCGTGGAATTTGCGATTCCCAACGTTTTAGCGATGGAACGATGCGAGAGATCCTTGTTCTCGTGATGAATGCGCAAGATTTTATCACGCACGAGCTGTTCTTTCGACTCCATTTCCACGAGTTTTGATCACAGGACTTTAAAACTTGCAGGATGTAAATAATGCACTATGAACTAAATCCACCCAAATTTTCATTAAATTCTACCCAACGGTTAAAAAGTTAGAGCAATTTCATAGTGTGGCAATTTAATCGTGGACACCCTTTAGTTTGAAAATGCGGGGTCTTTCTCCCGAGCAAAGAAAACCGATTGTGCGCAAACGGTGCAGCGTCAGTGGTCTTTCGATCAGAAACCTTGCTAAGGGTGTGAGCGTAGGAGCAGTTCAAACCGCATTACGGAAGTATCAACAACAGTGCTATTACGTACACGGAAAAAAAAATCGAGCCCGGATCCGTGAACTGCAGTCATGAATTCGAGAACAAGCAAAAATACACCGTGAACTGAATCACGTAATCGGGAACTAGCTAACGTTTTTGAGTAAAAATCATGAAAACGTGAACTAGTTCACGGTCCCTTTTCATTTTCGTGAACGTTTTTGTAGATTCCCCGAGACGGGGTAGAAAACCCGGTCTCGCTGACCCTACTATCGACAGAAAAGTTAGGGACTATTTTAAGTGTTATCTTTCTGCATCAATCCGAGATGTGGCGAAAAAGCTAGTACTTCGGCTACTAATGTTATGCGTGCCAAGGAGAGAACGGGCTTGCAGATTCGTTGGAAGCAGAAGCAGTCAAAACGAAGCATTTAACATGCTGAATCTGTGAAACCGAGGGCTCGAAAGCTGTATGACAAACTACTAATCAACGAAAGCCAATAACACCGAAAAAATCGGCAAGAAGGTAATGTTGTATTAATGCAGGCCATATGCGTATGTAGAAAAATATCTTACGACAGACACAATGAATGGTCAAATCTACGTGAAGGAGTGTTTGCAAAAAAGGTTGCTACCCTTGATCAAACAGCATAACAATCCTACACTATGATCTTGCTTCCTACCATTATTCTAAATATGCACTAGAGTGATGCAAAAGAATCCACAAAACTGCTCAGAGATTCGCCCTATCGAAACGTTCTGGGCTTTGACAAAGGCAAAGCTGAGAAAACACATGAAATCAGCGGATAGTGTTGCAAAATTTTAGAAAGATTGGCCATAAGTGGTGAAAATGGTAGGATAAAGCACTGTGCTGAAGCTTATGAGTAGTGTTAAGAGAAAGGTGGTAGAACTCACCTCTCCTATAAAAAATCTAGCAAATTCAAATGAAGATGGAAATAAAACATTGTTATTTAGTATGCTTAAGAATAAAATAATCAAAAATTGCAGTATGCTTTTTATTAAATTTGATAATGACAGTGTATATATATTTTTCAAAACAGTCTATAATTTTTTTTTTTATTTATTTCTTTTTTATAGTGGCTTTCAGCCTCCTGGGCTGGTTCGCCACTAAGTCTATAATAACACGGCAGACTGAAGAATTGAAACGTTCAAAAGAGATAGCTTTTTTTAAGTCAATTATAATATCAAAGCGAATTTGAATGCATATTCTTAACTTTTTTCAGACATGTTTCGGACGAAACGGGGTTCTTTCAGAAAGTCACGGCATCAGTGAATGGTTTTTAACAAGCGATTTTATTAACGCATTTGCACAATGAAAACATACAGTACTAACTTTTTCTCCTAAGTGAGAAGACAATCGATGGATGGTAAAGGCACTTGAACACGAAACACAATTTTTATTCGAGCCTTGCTCTTGCTTAAAATGCAAATAAACACAAGCGAACTATTTCACTTGTCAACCATAAAATGATGATTCAACTAATCATAAAACCAAAAATTAGTACAAAAATAAAAATGAGTATTGGTCATGTCTTGCTCTCTGTTGGTGGTGAAATTGAATCACACACGCAACACAATCATCCCTCAGTCAATCCAGTCGATAAGTGCTTGCGACTTAACGCCTTCGGTTGGCCGGTGGCAGACTTGCCAGGTAGTCCAAAGCCTTCTGGATCTGCGGTGGGATCGGTGGAGGAGTTGGTAGATGATCACCTTGAGGCTGGAATCCGTTCTCGTCGTCGGCGGCATAGCTTAAAGAAATGACCTGCCCATCGGGAGCGGTGTAGGTGACGGAACCTTGCGCTACAATGACATCGCTCGTGTCGGGGCTGCTGGCACGCTTGAGGGTTCCCTGTTCCTGACCGCGAATTCCGTTGGCCGTCTCGTAGCTGAAACAAGGTTTGATTTTGTAATTATTCATTTTTTGTTCATATGGGGAACATCAGGTGGGATCGATAGCAACTAATTCTATTTTGTTTTGTCGGCTGAGATTGAATAATTACCCCCTTGAGCAACCGACACGCTTCAGTTTGAAAACAATAGATAATTGAGTAATTTCCCGAGATAAGATCAAAAGGGCGAGGTGTGTACTATGTATGAAATTAGTGAAGACGATAGCGATTATGCTGTTGCCAAGCTTAAAGTGATAGCTTACTAAGTGGGTAAAATGTGATGCTTGTTTGAAATTTGCATAATGATTAGCTCCCGCTACACCGGGTGCTGGCTTATTGACCCAGACTCGGAACTAAGTGGCGCTTTGCTTTGCAGCAGAGAGTAGTGAGTAGTGTGCAATTTAAGTAGTCGTACCTGTACTGATAAGAGCCGTCCGGATCGATGTTGCTATCTTGCGCGACGATTTCGGCCTCGGCATCAGATCGCTGGGGTGCTGCCAGAGTTGCGGCTAGACATGCCGTCAGTAGGAATACTTCCTAAAATGGGTGGAGATGTGATTAATGGGTCAATAGTTGGTTGATGATTCGCACGTTTTAATGCACATAAAAATACTGTGATTATAATAGATCTTACAAGCATGTTTTACGGTTGTTTGAAAAATGTTAGTATAAGATAAATACTTCATTCTGAGTTTATAGCCAAACATTTAGAAAAAAGGCGAATTGTAAAAACTGTGAGCTTGTTACAAAAGTAAAAAACATATACAGATGAATTAATCTGTATAAACATAAGCCATAAAAGTGTTGAGAATCAATTGTTGGGGTGGATTCTAAATTGACAAAGAGGCCCTATTAAAAGAAGGAGAGATGCCTTATTTATATTTTTATGCGAGAAATGGCATTGCAATTACAGGCTTCTAAGAATTAAGACTTTAGCTTAATTCCCCACCGTTATAAGAGAATGGACTATCATGTAAACTTATCTAGACTAAATGCTCTAAACGACCAACTACTGAAAGCTGAGTGGGTTCCAGTTCTGGATATACTAATAAACATTGAGTTGGATTAATTTGCCGATGTATGTTCAAACGCATTTTTTTGCATATTTAATATGCTCATAAAGGGCGAACACGAAATTATTGCGACACATTCAACAGGGCATAACTTTTTTACCATTGGGTAAAAATCAACCAAATTTTGCACACTTTCTCATTGATGTGTATTGTTTACATGCTGTCAAATTCAAAGTCGTGTTTTTCGATTCAACGAAAATGGAGGTGAACCAACGCGAGTCGAGAGAACAAATTCTTTCCAAACACCTGGAATTTCCTGACCTGTCGCACCGGCAGTTGGGAAAAATGTTGAACATTCACCATTCAACCGTCTCCAGAGTGTTGAAGCGGTTCCAGGAGCGGTTGATGTTGGACCACGGCAAAGGAGCTGGAAGAAAACCTGGACCGGAGAACAAAAAGACGGAGGGAAAGGTGAAGCGGATGATTAAAGCGAATCCCAACGTCTCAAGCCGTGATTTGGCTAAAAAGATCGGCATGTCGCAGAGCTACGTCCAGAATGCAAAGAAGAGAGCTGGACTACATACATACAAGGTACAGAACTTCCCAAACCGCGATGAGCGGCAACAATCGACGGCTAAAACTCGGGCACGGAAGCTCAACGAGAAGATGCTGACAAAATATGGCTGCTGTGTGATGGACGACGAAACGTATATAAAAGCCGATTTTAAGCAAATTCCGGGGTTGGAGTTTTTCACCGGCAAGAGCAAGTTCTATATGGACGACAAATTTAAGAAGAAGAATATGTCGAAGTTCGCCTCCAAATATCTCATTTGGCAGGCCATCTGCTCTTGCGGACTGAGGAGTGAGCCTTTCGTGACAAAGGGCACAGTAAATGGCGAGATCTACAAATCTGAGTGCCTCGAGAAGCGCCTTTTGCCGTTCTTGCAGCAGCACGACGAAGCTCCGCTATTTTGGCCAGATTTGGCCTCATGCCACTATTCTAAAAGTGTCCTGGAGTGGTATGAGGCCAATTCTGTCCATTTTGTTCCAAAGGACATGAATCCGCCAAACTGTCCGGAGCTGCGCCCGGTGGAGCAGTACTGGACAATGATGAAGCGGGAACTTCGGAAGAGCAAGAAGACAGTCAAAGACGAGAAGGACATGTTAAGAAAATGGAAAAAAAAAACTGAGAGACTGGTACCGGATGACACTGTAAAGACTTTGATGGAGGGCATCAAGCGAAAATGCGTTCAATTTTACACTGAAGGCTCCATCGATTAACTTTTCTTTTGATTTTTGAAGTAAATAGGCTATATGTCCCTTAACTTAGCCTATTATGCAATGATTGATTACATTTTTTATTATAACTCATAAAGTTTTTAAGCTGTAAGCGAGGTTCAACTAGTTATACACTTGCAAAGATAAGTTTGATAAGACATTTGGTAGTATGTATCACGAAAAGTTTTACAACTCTTTTTATAAAGTCAGAAACATTCGACGGATATGGATTTAATGTCGGTCTATAAGCACCAAATTGGGTCTTTTCATGGATGCAACTTCGTCCCATTCGATGGATTTATTACTAAATGCAGTCTTTGTACAGTTTTCTTCTTCTTATTTTATGAATTAATGCATTGCCAACTGTATTCGCTTTACTTAACACAACATTTCACAAAACAAACTAAAGTTAAACTGCCTCGAACACTTAAGTGATGTTCATATATAATTTACCAGCCATTCAATAATAAAAACATCATAATTCACTATACAATGATTTTATTCTTTCGGTTTGTGTTTGGATGAACCACTTGAAAATAAACAACCGCAAATTCAAGCATTTCCACTTGAAATTTTACCAATAACTACCTTTTTACTATGTTATTGATACAACAGGCCATAGTTGGGAACATACGAAAAAATATGTCCCTAACATTGGGTCTACGATTTTCTTGTAAAATCATTGTTATTTTAGCTATGTGAACAGTTAGTTTATTACGCGTAACTATTTTCGGCACATCCAGACTGCATTACTTGCTTTATTGATTCAATTAGGCCAAATTTAGATCACTTGAAGATCGTATAAATCATCGGTTCAGCTTAACCAGTGAAAACATGATGCCCCAAAAGTTGAAGAAATCGAAAATTTCGTAGAAGTGAACAACTTTAAGATGATTAATATTGTCTCAATTGCTTAGGATTACATCGGTCATCCTAACAGAAACATGATTTTGTTGATTATCGCTAAATTAATGACACATTTGGTACATAGGCCGAATGAAGGAGCTAGGCTAACATTACATCCCGTTACCCTATATGTATAAAACTACCCTTAAATTTTGGTTTGATTCTAAACATCATAAGGAAATTGGCATGACATTTTCGGTGTCGCAATAATTTCGTGTTCACCCTTTATGACCATTAAGATTAACTAAAAGGAGTGTTTTTGATTCGTTTGGCCTATGAGCATTTTTCATTGCGTCCTATTGGTTGAACTAATGCAATGGACGAATACGAAGCATTGAGTCTAAGGATTTTTTTGGGGTAGCTCGGGTTATTGAAGTAGTAATGTTTTTGTAATGTTTCAAGATTTAATTGAGCCTCTTTTTTCTTTGTTTAAGGTAAGTCTCGGTTCAACTTGGATCGATTTTATCCATTTGATCTGTTTGTCCATTTGAGCGGTAAGCGTAAGTAAGCGGCCACCCAAAAGCTGTGGGTGAAGGTGCTCGCCAAGGATTTTTTCTTTGCGAAGCGCAACATGGTTGTGATTATGGAAACGAATCGTATCAGATGTTCGAAGACAATGCATAGCAGGGGACCGGCTATTTCACGTTATCCTGGACAGAGAACGAGAAATAGTCACACATAAGTTCCCGTAGAAGGTCTCTTGGGGATGACAATCAGTGAGAAGGGGATGTCAAAGCCGATCTTCTTGTCGTCGGGTCTTGCAGTCAACGGTGTACAGCACGAAGTGCTTACCGGAAGTTGCGGCCTTCATTAAGAAACACCAACCGAATGTCGAATGTCGTATTTTTGTCGAATCTGACCTCGGCACGTTACGCGTATCGGTCGCTGGATGAGATGGAGTGTTTTAACAGCCCAGTAGTTCGCGACCCTGGCGTAGTGGTTAACATCCATAGTTCTCACATCGAAGTCACGAGCTCAAATCTCACCCCCGAACAAGTTACGAAAATGTCCAAAGTGGTGAATCCTAGATGGTTTGAGCTGTTAAGTGGAATACCTGTAACTAGAAATGAGAAGAAAAATTAGTATTTTCTATTTAATTCCAACTACCTTTGCTTATCTTGACAGATACGCGTATTTCGTCTACAATGTGCAGACTTCTTCAGTACGAGACATTGAAGAAGTCTGTCAAGATAAGCTTAAGGGTAGTTGGAATTAAATGGAAAATACTAATTTTTCTTCTCATTTATTTCCACTAAACAGCTCACTTTTTCTAGGATTCAACAATAAAAAAAGGCGACCAGAGAGTTGCCGAAAGTTTCCCGACAGAGAGTGCAGTCACTTTTGTAAAATCATGAATTAAAACAGAAATCAGTGAAAATTTGTTATGTTTACCTTTTTTTTGTTTGTTTAGTTTTGTTTATCTCTTACCGTTTTTTTTTCATCCATCCGAAAATTGCCTCTTTTACTTTAATGCAAGCGTTACTTGCGAATTTTTTTATTGGTAACGGAAGACGCATTACGCAAAAATACAATCTCGTGTTTTGCGGTTACGAAATAACAATATTTCATTTTCATCTCAAGTAACGTTAAAAGTTTTTTTTATGGTTTCAAAGCAATTTTAATCGCCTTCAGAACCCATATAAAACCATACCATACCATCAGAGCCCATATAATTGAGACTAAATTTGAGAATATAAATATTGTAGAATGTGACCAAATTTAGGTTTCTACTTGGAGTAACTTTTTGGGTTCCTTTTGGGTCCTTTTACGACAATGTAAAATCTCACGTCAATCGATAAAACTGACTATGGGAAAACTAATTCTTACATTAGTGAACCTCCCCTAGCAGCACATTTAAGGAGTGGCCCATTTAGTATTCGAACATACATTTTTGATTCTTACAGCGACCCTAGTGGATGGATTTGTAAACTATGATATCTTATGTGTTTCCTATAACAATAACAACACCAGAAGTTTTTTTAAGCGTTGCAGTTCGAACGTGTTTAAGAGAAATACAAAATGGAAGAAGAAAGAAGAAAAATAATTGTGCGCAATCATTTGGAAAATCCTTCGTGATCTGGGCCAAAACTTGCTAAAGTGTTGGGTTTTCCCCGAAATACCGTGTAGCGTGTTTTGAAAAAGTACAGAGAAACTTTGTCGGCGGATCGCAAGCCTCAAAGCAAGCGTCGGACGAGTACTGTCAACCGTCAACTGTGGAGCAAAGTCATCAAGAACATTAAGGCAAACTCCAACATCGCAGACCGCGATTTGACCGAAAAGTTTCGTGCCGCACACAGTACCGTACAACGGAATCGTCTTCGGGAAGGTTTCAAGTTTCAAGACAACCAAATAAGGAACAAAAGCAGAACAATGTGGCCAGAATCCGTGCCAGATTTTTTTTCATTAGGGCGAATTCAGAGATTCTCTTTGACTACTTTCTCTTTCATTCATATTCCAATCACCTTTACGTTTTTCATTCTACTATTTGTATAGTATGCTAGCCAGCACTGTTGTGTTTTGATCTGTACTAAATAATGCATCGAAAGTGTTATAATGGCACTGTAATGAATGAAAGAGAGTGATCCCGGAGAGAATCTCTCAATGTTAGATTCGCCCCAGAGATCGAAATTCTCACTCAACTGGGTGAAAACCATGCTCTCTCTCAAGCAGGTTGTCGATGAGTAGCGAACCGTTCACATTTTCATCTCTCCTTTTTCGCTGATAATTCATTATCCTCTCTCTTGCATATGCGAAAATATCTATCTCCAAAATTCAACGAAAATATTTTCCCATGTCACATTTTTCACTGAAAACATGCTACCTAGATATACGAGGAGCAAAGCCCGAAAATAAAGCCAAGCCGGTGCACACTGGTACCGCCATGCACCATCATTATCGAATTATAATGTCAGAACAAAACAAGCATGAAGACTGGTGCATTTTCAGGTGTTGAAAAGTAAGTGAAAAATAATTATCGGCATCTAGGATTCACTGAAAAAGAAACGATTTATCAGCTACTCATGCTCTCTGCAAATTATAAATCGCCGTTGCTTTCCTCGCGAAAACTGCTGTGAGCGTACAATAGTCTCTCGCTTCTCACATTTCCATCTGTTTCTCCAAGCAATTCAAAGCTTTAGAGAACGGAATGTCTCCAAAAGCGAATATTGCCATTCATCAGATCCCACAATGAACCTGTCATGATTTGGCCAGATTTTTCAAGCTGCACAGTAAAACAGTGCTAGAGTGGTATGAAACCAACGATATTCAGTTTATACTGAAAGAACTCAACCCACCAAACTGTCCGCAGCTCAGACCGATTCAAAGATTTTGGGCTATTATGAAGAGGAAGCTGAAGGTGAACGGCAGTGTCGTCAAAAGCATCAACGGATTGAGAACCAAGTGAAATAAGATTGCCAAAACAATGGAAGGGAATAATATGCGCCGGTAGATGAAAAGTATTCCGGGAAAAGTCCGCAAATTTCTTTGAAATTGAAATGATTAATTTTTTTTGTATATTCCCTCTAAGGTTCACATTAAGTCGAACATTTAAGTTAAAACAGAATAGTATTGTGTTAATGTGTATCCAAAATATGCGCAAATGTCTATGTTCCAATTTTAACTGGGCCACACCTTATTGCAAATTGATTGATGTTACTTAAATATGACTCAATTAAGTCACAATCAAGTGAAGGCAACCAATTATGAGGGTTGCTTTGGTCCATACTCCATCCAATAACCTCTCAAAATAAGCCACTATGATTATTCGTTAGTATTTTTTTTTAAAACAGACCAGAAATCCTCAAAAGTCTTATGAAAAATGTTTCTTTGTTAATGCCCGAAAAATGAATGCCCGAAAAAATTGGAAAATAATTTTATTTTCCAAGCATCATTCAACTGCATTAAATTGATTCCATTTTTGTGCCATATCCGTTATTTAATTAGTTTGTTGTATTTGGGAAAGCTTTTGAATACTTTACGGCTTTGTAAGTAAAATTAGGGTGGTCCGATTTGTTAGGAAGTTCAAAATATCAAAGAATAGGGCTTCACTTTTTGAAAATCTCTTTAAAACACACTTTTACGAGTTTATTTGTGGAACGATTGTCATAAGAATACTGTGAAAATGTACACTTCACTTTATCACTATTAAAAGAAATAAAAAATAAACTGGAGCACTTTTTCAAACTTTCGCAGTCTGTAAGTCGTAGACGAAATAGCCCTATTTGTCTCAGATTAAATTTTCTCCAGTGGCATTTGAAGGAGTTTGTTCGCGTTTAATAAGGATAGTTAAAAAAGTGTTTTTGTTTTATTTGTGTTTTCAAAAGTGATCAAGTGAAGTGCTTGCTAAAATTTGTCTAGTTTTCCATTGACTAACTTGCGGACTTAGAGTTTCTATTGACTGGAAGCTGAACTTGACGAAGTCGGTGAAGACCGTACAATGAAACAACATCTAGCAGCCGAAAAACGCGCCCGGAAGTTTACGGCCGGGTTTTGACGAAGTTCAGAGGATGCCTTCTCATGGAATAGAATAATATTGGGTGATTTAAAGAAAACTGGAAAAGTGATTCAGGACGCTGCAAAAAGGGATTTTTTGCCTTTACAGAGCCTCCAACCGTATAGTGCGTGGCAAGCCGTGCGTATTTTCCACACGACATTCGATTGTATCGGCAATCAAACCCTTGATCTCTGACTTGGGAAACTGACTACGCTAGGAGGTTATTGTTCCAATAACTGTTATTTGTCAACTAGGCTACTGCACAGACTCTCAATTGATTTCAGTTCATTGATCGCATACATTTTTCATGATACCTGATTTGATCGCTTTGCAACTATTTAATGTAACAATGATCGTCTTTTTTGAAAACAAAAATCTGCACATTTGAAGTAGTTATGAATTTTATCACTCTTTATCCTTACAGGTCTTCTTCGAATTTCCAATCAATCAAGCTCAACTCGTATTGAAAAGCGTAAAAAATAGAAAAAAAAACAAATCCTTAGTACACTCTCACAACACACTCTCTCAGAATAACTACTTACGATTTTCATTTTGTTATAATACTTTCGAGTGTTCGTTTCTTCTAAAAAATACAATCGACTACACACTGCACACTTATAACCGGATGAGACACCGCAGACAGCACTCTTCCCAATCCCAGCTGATAGTGAAATCTAATGAAAGAATAGAACTTTGCCTACTGTATTTATAGACGTTTGATTTAACTTACCTGCCCCCGCGACCTCCCGGCACCGTGCTTCCGATCGAAAGTACGGCCACGCGACCTGAGCTGTTTTTTTTTTTACATTCTCGCGAGAAGTGTGCTACCCGTTCTCCAAGACCCAGTCTCGCAAACCACAACAGAGCTTTGATTGGCGAGCAACTTTTCCCATCCGTCAGGTAATATTATATACAAATGTAACCACCTCAAGACCATTTGCCATACATCACATCATCGGATGGGTTCTACTTAGTGCGGATGATTTAACGCCCACCACCAGTGTGCAACTGTTACCACTTTCTGCCAACACTGTGGTGGTGCAATTTGGATGCTGCCTCAGTACGGTGACGATTGTTGTTTGGGTTTATGGTTTATCCTCCTGCTGGGGGGCAGGTCACTGAGTGAGAATATGAAGATCGATGGATTTTGTAGTTTATTCGAGGGCTCTTAAAAATTTCTAAAATCATTAAGCTCAATTGGTAGAGGTCATCATTGTTATTCAATAATTAAGAAAATACATCGAGAATATAAAGTTCTCAGTGAAAAGAGTTCCTAACATTGGCAAAAGTTTTCTATGAAAATCCCAAGAGACTTTTCTTTATGCGGAAAACGCATTACTAGTACATTAACTATTCTTCCATTTTTTTATTTTTTTTTATAAATAAAGTAAAACGAACTGTATGAATACCATAACTCCAAAATGCTCTATGGAAAACGAAGAATATCTATTAATTGAAGCATAACCAAAAAATTGTTTATGACTTTGTACACTTTATGACATGTGTAAGACTTTGAGTAAATTAACGTAAAATTTTTAAAATCTGCAGTACATATTTACTCGCTACCTACGAAAACGTCTTCAAACTAAGTAAATCTCAAATAGCGAGGTTTTCTTTCGACCCAAGTCAATTTACAAGCCACTGGTCTAGGTCGTCAATCGAGGTTTCAATGTTTACACATATATATTAAATAACTCTATTACTAGAAAATTATCAATAATTTATTTTTGAACTTCATTTGTTCTGATTATTTGGCACTTATAAAGATTTAGCAGTGAGGAAAAACCTCGAGAACTTGTAAACTGTTCCTCCTCAATATCTTAAATATGTCAATTAAAAGAAAAGTATTAAAAACACATTCGCAAAGGTTGAATATATTTATCATAAAGTTGAGCTTGTAATTATCAACATAACTTCGAAAGTTAGCTAAGTTTTATTATTGAATAAAGTCTTCATTTCCAGCGCAGTGTCCATGCCACACGCCGATCAGTCCGCGGGTGGAAAGTGATGAAAAAATTAATTGATGGTAATTTTTCTGTGGCATCGTTATCATCTGACCCATCGCCCGGTTGCAAGATTTTGCAGGAGTTGTCATCGTCATTGATGGATATTTATGGTATCATTGTATGAAAGAGCTGCCAAAGAGGGCAGCTATTTGTTTTCAGAATTACAGTTTGCTACGAGTGATGATGATCTACCGCCTGGCGGTAACGGATGGAGCCATCAGATTCAAAGCAGTAGTAAAATAGTGTTATTAATTAACGATGAATTCGGATGAGTTGATCAAAAATCCAGAAAATACTTTAACATATTCAAATCGACTTAGGCAACCGCATCAAGCAGATAATCACCAATGCATCAGAAAGCAGCATTTTCCTGTTTGTCCTTGGCAATCATACCGACGATGGCAGGCACGTTCCGTTGCAACTTTCTTGACGACATCAACATCGTAACGGGTGCATTATATCACCATATAACACCTCTCATCTTGGACGGAAGAAAACCAGATAGGTGCCGGGCTATTCTCTGCCGTTATCCATTGATGCGTGTGCCGTGCCATTCGTACGTTGCAGCATTCGCTTTCGATTTCATTCGTGTGTGCACTCGATAGATTGGTGCAGGGGTAGGAAACTGCACTTGTGAAATGTTCGTTCGTGGAATGCATTGCTGCTGCTGGTAAAATCAGGTGTGTGCGAAAAGAGTGAGGGGGAAGAATGTCAGATGAACTTCTTCAAATGTCAACCGGTTAAAGGGTTAGAATATTGTAAATAATGCTAATCAATCGCACCTCAATTAGTCATCGAATACGTGTGCGATGACAAAATGTTAACTGATGGCATCAATGGTGATTTCTTTTCTTTAACATAGCACAGAACACTTGCCTTTATAGTGGGGGGAGTCACCGAAATAGGCATATCCACATTCATTGAATGTTTCTCTGAAAACATATTGTCGTAGGCAAGCTTCTCTCTGCACACATTCCTTGTAACTTTTTGAAAAATTTATGGTTGCCTTAAATTCTATTACTGAAAGTCTCTAAGCTCTTTGAGAGAAATAATGTTTTTAAATATGTTAACGGATTAGTGTTGTATTTAACGGTGAATCCAAAGTGCGTACAGGGAATATATTGAAATTTGTCAAATGTTTTTATGAATAGCATTTGGTTAGCTGTGACTTTAATTTACCCTTAGCAGATGTGCGTTCTGTCTACATTACACTTTACACCAACACAGCAAAACAAGTTGAGGAGTAATATTTGTGTAACAATAAACATAATCGACACCCACACAGCTCAAATTTTATATAAAAAATTCTGATCAAAGTGATGAGATATTTTTACCTAATAGGTTAGTCAAAAAGTTTTGAAAGCGAAATCTATGGAGCAGTTGAAAAATTTCCACGCCATTTTAATATTGCATCTTTCATAAGAACGTACTCAAAATTTCATTTCTATCTGTCAATTGATTCTTTGTGTAGCGATCAGGAAATGTGTACAATTTTGTATATAATCTATTAGATCTTAGTAGTAGGTAGTAGGTAAACACAAGCATTCGCATGAAATCTTTCGTAAGACGGGCCCATTTAAATTATAGTTAAAAACCCGCATTAACCCCCCGATGGTGAGACTGAACCCTTCTTACACTTCACCAGAATAACGAACTCAAATGTGGCCAATAATGTACTGGATAGATATTTTCATTCGAAATCCCAGGAAGATCCAGGAACATTCGATATGTCAAACATTCAGTTTATAAAATGAACTATTTGTCAATCCTGAACGTATTGCTCATCGAAGTGATTAACATATTGCCATTAATAGTCTTTAACGACCTGTTTATGTTAGTTATATAAAAGGGGAAATTACATAAATATTAGAAATTTCATATAATCCTAAGCGTCAATTTTGATTATCGATATGGATTCAAGATGCTTAATAAGTACATGTTCGTTGAAAATAGTAAATGGCAGTGCTGTGCATTTTCATGACGGTTATAAGACTATGATCATCATCTTCCCATGATCATTAGAACAAACGAATGATGGTCAAATACTGTGTCACTCACAAACAGGTTGATCTCATTTGACCGTTTGTAATATGACTGCTGGAGAATGTGATATGAAGAGAGTAGGAAAATCAATCACTCACTAATTATCTCTGAGAACGATATGCAAGACAAGTTATTTTCAGCATAATAGGTGCTAACCTCTGGCAATTATTGTCCAATTTTAATCCTTTTGACACCTTTAGATTCAAAAACTCACCCGCTTCATGGATATTATCAATGTCATGTCCGTTTGGATTTATCTGGTTCCCGTAAATCCGGATTTTCAGGGCTGTGGACACTATTTGGGAATTTCAATTGCATTTTCCGGATCTTTGGAATTATTCCTACAAACTATTTCTATACCATTGTGGGTCATATGCCGACTTGTTCCTGGAACGGCCATTCTGTAACAGGTTCCCATAGGGTCTCAAATGGCCATGAACATATTGAGAAGGAATCCTTGGCAAAATGCTATCAAAATTTTAAAAATTTCTCCAGTAGGATATTTCTTAACGTTTTGTGGCCATCTGATGGTTTGTCCCCGAACCAGTTTTTCCGGAACAGGTTCTCTTGGGACCTTAAGTTGCCAGAAACAAACTTTGAAGGAAACCCTGGCAATATTGGTATCAAAATTCATGAAATTTCCCCAGTTGACTATTGTGGCACGTTTTGTGGCTATCTGATAATTTTATCTCGGAACGGTCATCCCGGAACAGGTTCCCTTCAGGTCTCGAGTGACGTTGAACAAAATTAGCCACAAAATATTGAGAAACATCCTACTGAAGAAATTTAATAAATTTTGAAACCCATATTGCCAGGTTTTCCTTCTGAAAAAATGCATGGCCACTCGAAGCTCCACGGGAACCTGCTCCAAAATGGCAGGTCCGAGGACAAATTTTCAGATGGTCACTAAACGTTGATAAATATCCTCCTGGCGAAATTTTATGAATTTTGATACCCATATTACCAGGGTTTCCTTCTAAATATGTTCATGACCATTCCAGGCCAAACGGAAATCTGCCCCGGAATGATGGGCCGTAAAATAAATCCTTAGATGGCCCAAAACGTTGAAAAATTGCTTCCTGGAGAAATTTCTTGAATTTTGAAACCCATATTGCCAGAGTTTCGTTTTTAAAATGTTAATGGCCACTCAAGGCCCCACTGGAACCTAACAGGTCCGAAAACAAATTATCAGATGGCCACTTAATGTTGAGAAATACATACTTTAATTGTTATGTTATGTATTCTCCGTGCGTGGAGTAACGATTATTATGTAGAAGGAGATGTTCGCTCATCACCATGAGGCACCAAAAGTGCACATTAATGTTTTTTTTTTTGCTAGAATGAAAGATATGAAGAGAAAGTGTTGAAAGTTCCGTCAGTGTACGGCAGGTTGGAAATAGAACAGATGTTTGAAACATTGAGCGAAAGGGCATGGGTCTAGTGGTACTCGAACCATGGACGTCATCCTTTGCCTACCATACCACTACCGGGTAGGTCGAGGCACATACAAGTCCGCCACCTCAACAGGCAAAAGATGACGTATGGAAAGCGCTCATGTACCACTGTGATGGCTTGTGATAGTTATTCTAGCGATTTATTGTGTGCACTCTGTTTTTGAGGCGCACATTGGACTCTCTCCTTTTAGGGTGTGTTTTTGATTCGCAGCGTCTGAGATCACTCCCTTATCCAAAATATAGTCTAAGATCACTCCTTTATCCAAAATATCCTTCTGGAGAAATTTCATGGATGTTGCTGCCCGTATTCCCAGGGTTTTCTTCTGAAAATGTTATTGGTCACTCGAGGCACCAAGGAAACCTTTTACAGAAAGGCCTTTCCGGGGAAAATCGGCTTATGGCCCACAATGGAATAGACATAGTTTTTAAGAATTTTTCCAAAGATTTTGACATCCATTCCAGAAATTCAAATGATATTCCCAAATAGTGTCTTCGTTCCCATTAAGCCTGGAATTTAGGGATCAAAATGGTCACGGTGCCAAAAGAATAAATATAGGTCAATAATTGCCAAAGTTCCAATTATTTGAATTTGGTGGATACCCGGGTATCCTGCACTGAAAGTTAATTTTAGTTTATATTACAAAATCGAAAGTACTCACTAATCCATTCGTTGTTTTCAGCAACGAAATTGATTTGTTCTTTTATGAAGGTACATTCTGTAATTAATTGCATCGTGCAACTGTCAAAAGCACGAAGCTTTTGTTGACACAGAAAAGAACATTCGTACATTGTACGGAAACAAAATGCAAAGAGCTACGAATATTTTGTCATAAATTAAAAAGAAACGTCTCTCTGGTGGTTGCATGAAGGACTGACAGATCTACTTTATCGACTCAAAATGTAATTGACAAAAAAGCGCAATCACGTGGAATTGTCCAGCTTTTTTTTATTGTTTCAGACATGGGTTTCGAACCTGAATATTTAGAAAGTGCTGATTCTATATCCGTGGTATTGATCTCACTATGCCACGCTGACTCGTGAGAACAATCTTGATTAATGAGCATGAAGTTATAGCTCACGACAGCGCTTCGATTTTTATTTTGGAATAGATAGATTATTTCCGCCCATATCAGCAGAAACACCATCGTGCATGAGTGCGGTATAAAGAGAAGCAGCGATTGGCTGGTCATCACGAAGTTCTATTTCGTGCATTTTACAAAAAAGTGTAATGAAAGCATTTCACCAGATAAAAGCATTATTAATGTTTCATACAATATACGAGACAGTTGTTCTATGTACAAAATCCATGTTTACGAAACGCGTAAAGCTACTTTACGAAAATAAATTTTCAGTGTGTCGAACATCTAAAGGGTAAAAAATCGAAGTTCCCTCCTTCAAACCCTCTTGCTACTCTACAAAATGTTTTTAATTAAAAATTTGCATTCCGTTTTTTACGAACATGTCAGTGAATTTCAGCTTTCTGTTGAAACTAATGAAATTTCGCTGAAAAAACAACAACTGAACCTTCAATCGTAAACTTTAAGTTGTGGAAATATCGCCACTGACGGGTAATGTCTCCTGATTTTGAAGATAGAAACTCCGCTACTGGCGATGACCATCATGATCGTCTGTTTACTAGAAAGTAAAATGACGGTCAATTTCCATGCCAGTATGTTTATTCTTGATGATACGATCGTAAATATCACACAACACTTGTACAAGATATAGGAAATGAGTGAGAAATGGGAGAGAAAAATATCTCTTGGCTGTTATTTCATGTTGATGAGAAGTTCGGGAGAGAGAGAGGCTCTTCTGTTGCTTTGATTGTCAATTGCTATAATCTCATTTGTCAATTCTAACGCTGTCAGTACCGTGATGGAGCACAGCACTGGTAAATGGAGACTTTGTGTAATTTTCAAATATACTCGTTGCTGTTCAAAACCAGATCACTCGAGCCAATCGATGCTGCTCTAATTCTATAGAGTCGCATAGTGTGGCTAGTCCGCTGTATGTGCTATACAACGCACCAGATGCGACACAATAGAATGCAAGCGGCATCGATTGGTGTGATTGGTCTTGTTTGGTTTTGCACTTTTACGAGTATATTTTCATCTCACAATTATGTGCTCTCAAGTATTGTTTTGGTCATATCTCCATGAAGGATTATCCAATCATAATAAACGTTTGACCAGTTATTTGGAGATTTCATAGCTTTGATTTGGCATCAACTAAAATCGGTACACAAATAGCTCAGTATGTAATCGGAGACTAAACTGTTTGATTACTATTATAATAGGCCGTCAAGTACTGTTTCATTCATATCTTCGTAACGAAATGTTCGAATGAAAAAAAAATCAATAGCGTTCTATGGGAATGTTGTAGCATCCATTTGCCGTCAACAGAATTGAAATCGGTTCACAAATGGCTGAGAAACCGATGTGACATTATTTGTAATGCACACACACACAAACACACACATAAACACACACACACACACACACACACACACACACACACACACACACACACACACACACACACACACACACACACACACACACACATACATACACACAGACATGTGCTCAGTTTGTCGAGCTGAGTCGAATTTTATATGACACTCGGCCCTGTGGGCCTCGGATAAAAAGTCGAGTTTTCAAGCGATCTTAATACCCTTCTATTGATGTAAGAAGGGTAAAAAAGGAAAGGGACGTCTGGTCAACTAAACGAGACAAGTTTCATTGTATGTCCAGTTTCACGATAGGACACGAAGGGTCCCGGGAAAAGGCAGACTTCCGGTTTGTCCGAGTTTGGTAACTTTAATCTGAGGATTCACGGTCTCGTTCATTCTGTCCGTGACATCTCAACTATTTTGAAGTGTGCGCGTTTGCTCGTGGTCGTTTTTCTTGTTTAAAAATTAGGAAAAACGAATTGTGTGTAATAAAGTTTGTGCGATTAGGAAAAAGCTAAAAACTAGTACAGCCGCCTCTTTTCAATTCACAGCAGTTGATACGCACTAAAAACGCAGTCAGTTCTCCCCGTCGGATGGATTTTCCCGGCCACCGTCAACCCGCCGGAAGCGAACCGATCCAACAACACATCGGTTCGAGGATACACGAGGGATCTCCGGTGGATAGTTCCACGCCGGTTCGTCAACATGCTGAACCGGTCGGTACGGCAAAGTAACCGCCATCGAAGTGGCGCGCGAATCGCCATAGCACTGGGCGCCATTCCATTCGCCAATTCACCATTGATCGCCATTGAGCACATCGTCGATCGAGATCATCGAACTCGTCGACAGGTCATCGATCGTAAGCCAACAACAACTGGTTAGTCAAGCCCTCCCGACTAGAAGAACATAACATAAAAATAACAAAATTCTAACAACCTTTGATACTTGTAACTCGTTATACTATAATTTAGTTTGTAGAGATCATCACCCAGAAAAAATTCTATCACAAATAAATCAAACTGTGTTACAAATTATTTTAATGATATGTGTTATATTTTGTAACAAATTTACATCAAAATGTTACACTTTTAAACAATAATAGTCATATTTTTCAATTATCTTGTTGGAGACTTTTAGTTCTATCTTAATATAAATAGTTTAATCAATTTGCGTTTTATTTTACATATTGAGATATACTTGTTTGTGGATTCTTCATTACTTTTGTATTTCGACGCTTACACATAATCGAAGCGTATCATTGATACGACTTAATGTTTGATTTTGCGAAGTCTCATAAATGAACATGTTTTCAAACATTTTTCTTGTAGATAAAACTGTTCCTAGAACATAACCACTGTTAGTAGAATCAATTGGCAACCGATGAGTACTTAGGAAATAACCATTTAGGAAAATTAATGAATCATTATATTTAAAATTCCTACTTAAATCTTTGGCGCAAATTTTAATTCCTTTGTAATAATACTTTCCGATTTCACAAAACTCGACATTTCTTGGTTCTAAATCTGCAGTGAACATTATCAAGCAATGTATATTCATTTTTGCTGCTACTAAATTTTATATTTTGATTTGGAGAACTCCAAACTTTCGAAATCCAATCATTGATGGGTAAACTTTTCAGTTCGGCAAAATGACGTATCCTGTGTATCCCATAAACACAATGCTTGTATCAATTGTATATTTGTACTATATTTACACTTCCATTACCGCAACATGTTCTGTTACGATCATGGCACGTATTTAGTAGTATGTATCTCGCCAACTCACCTTGCCATTCCCACACCAACGTTTACAACCTACCTTTGACTGCTGGTCTTGCCCCGCATCACCATGACCCGGGAATAGTTCCACACAGTTACCTCCCGGTTCCGGTTACGCCATTTTCCATGTGCATGAGCTTCTTATTTAAAAAAAGACCCTCATTTTGAAGATGTGTGCGTGTAGCATCATGCCTTTACTTTGATTTTGACATAAGCACTTCAGTTATCAAAATGTGGTCGGAGGAAGAAGAAGCAACGCATCGAAAATTTTGCACGTGCACTGGCGAAAATCAAACTACTCTCACGCTAAGTTGGTGAAATTGTTGATTCTGGCTATATCAACTGTTAGCAACGTATTAAAAGTATTCGGTGAACGACAGCCAGGAAAGCTGGATCGGGGGAAACCGAAAGCCAGAGGTCACAGCGACGACAAAAGAGTTACCCCGCTGTTTCAGTGGAACCCCAACCTCTCCGTCAGAGATGTCACAAAGAAGCTGGGGTAGCGCCTTCAACCGTGGATAGAGCTAAAAAACGAGTTGGACTGCCGACTTACAAGAAAGTGAGTGACTCCAAATCGCGACGATAAACAAAACACGTCGGCTAAAGCACGATTGCGAAAGTTGTACACGACGATGCCGACGAAGTTTGATTTCATGGTAGGAATGTGGACGATGAAACTTACGTCAAGCAGGACTTTAAACAGCTTCCTGGGCAGGAATTTTATATGCAGCAACCGGACGGGAAAAGGTGGCGAATGTTACTAGCACATTAAACTTTCAAAGTTCGCGACTGGTGTGGCGAGCCATCTGTACCTGTGGCTTGAAGAGCAACGTTTACATTGATTTTGGGTCGGCGCTTTCTTCTTTCTTTTCAGAGAGCGAGTATTCGCGCTATAACCATAAGCCATAGGGAGCTAGGACTATAGTTAATGCTAAAGTCCCAACCGTTTGAAGATAAATGGAGCATCACTTAACTCTCTTAAACTAGATGCTCCCAACGACCATTTTTGAATACATTTTTGTTCTGTGCACCAAACAGGGCATTCTGTTCAACTATTCTCTCCGACTATTCATTTCCTTTTTCCTTTGATATCTACTGAAGGCTACGTGGGTTCCCCGTGTCTTCTTAAGGTAGATACCAAATCTTCCCTATCACTAACGGTTGCATGGACGTGGCCAGGTGAGCGATCGAGGAGTGTTTTCGTGGTGATTGTTGCGTGAAGAAACGTATCAGAAGCTGGTTTCGTTTCATGGTGGCATGCAATGTCTTCAACGAATTATCCCTCATCGTAGCTCCATCCACGAGGTGTGCAACCGTCAATGCTAATGCTAATGCTAATGCTAATATAATGCGAAGAATTATATGAAGCCATGGCGAACCATGGGACCTCCAACTTCTCAATCTGTACGTGACGTTTCACAAATGTTGTAAGGGGTGCCATGGTATTCCACAGGCTTCATCCAGTCTCCATTCATATATATCACTGAACCATTTTGAAAACTTTGTGAAATGCTCAGGTGACCGACTAAGTCACCAGACATGAACGTTTTCAACCGTTTAAGTCTAAGCATACTTTTTTCCGCTTCAAGTTGCACGTATTCGTGCAAAGGCAGCAGATTTAGAATTGCATTCAACGCATTTGATGGAGTGCTGCGCATCGCTCCCGTTATGGATACTAGCCGTTGAAGTTTCTCACACACATTAATGTTAGACCATAGAAAAAATAAAAAAAAAGTATCCGCTTCCTGCATCTGCTGTGAACGGTTATGGTTAAATGATGTTCCGATCAAAATTTGGTCTCACACACATTATTGTTGGACCAAATCTTGACCGGAACTCCCTTTAACCATAACCGTTCACAGCGGATGCACGAAGCAGATACATTTTTTTTTCATAAACTATCCATTTGTACAACTACATTCTTATTTTGCTACTGGAACTTATAACAGCATCAACTAATTTGAACCTTCTGAAGATAACAATCTATGCTAATCCATTTAAAGTTACGATTGAAAGATTTGGTGGAATTAGAGTCTCTTAGACGCAACTTTATATTTCTATGATTTCCAAGGTCACCGTTTTAGCTCCAACCGGGAGAGACTTGGTCCTACTATAACCCAAAGATTGCATTAAAGACTGTATTCGATGAAATTTGGACACACAAAATATGTCACCAAAAATTTTCCTCGAGCCCGATTCTTTTCAAACTCTCTAGAAATAAAGTACAACTAAATGGTTAAGTTTTGACATCATTGGTTTATTGAACCTCTTCTCCCAACCCAAATGCCCACACCTTTGCCTTGACCCCTTTCATCAAATTTTGGGCAATGATAGGGCCGACTTGCTTACTTACTGTTAACCATACTTTCTTAAGTTCAAGTTCATTTTCTATCAGTTTTGGAATATTAACGAGCTTTGCCTTCATGATTGCCCAAAATTTTTCTATTGGGCGTAGTTCCGGCGTGTTTGGAAAGTGGACGTCTTTTGGTACAAAAACTACATTATTATCTTTGTACCAGTCTAAGACGGGCCGAGCCGGCCAAAACAGTGTCGGGCCATCGAGAGATCTCAAGAAGGGCAGAAGTCGTACTTGGAGGCATTCGTCCTTGTAGATGTTGTCACATCCGCAGATCGCTTGCCAGACAAGAAATTTTTTGGCGAATTTCGACAGTTTCTTCTTCCGTACACTCTCCGGAACGGCCAACTTAGAGGTGGCGACGTAGTGTTCCTGTCCTGGCATTTGTTTGGTGTCGGCTTTAATGTAGGTCTCATCGTCCATCACAATGCAGAACGGTTTTGTGAGCCACTCCCTGTACAGTTTTCTTACAGGAGTTTTGGCCACCGAGTTCTGTTTATCGCTTCGGTTCGGTGCCTTCTGGATCTTGTACACATTCATTGTTTTCTGCCCAAAACAAACTGAAACTTTCGCCTTTTTCGCAACATCTCTGATCGAAATGTTGGGGTAACGCTTAAATTGGTTTAATACCATCCTGGCCTTCTCCGGATTTGATGTGCCACGTTTTTTGCCCCAACCATTTTTCCGCTTGGTTTTCTTACGGTCCTTGAACGTTTTGATCACATGAGATACGGTTGAATGTGCGATTCCGAGCTGTTTTCCGATCCATCGATGAGAAGCGTTTGGATTTTCGAAGTGAGTGCCCAAAATTTGTTGGCGCACTATTTCTTCATTCGAAGCCATCACTGAAATCACTCATCCGATTTTCACAAAACTCATTACACAATTGACACAACACAATGAAATACATTCAGTTAAAATTTCAATAATTTTTATCCACACGCTTAAAAGTTACGAACAATTGCGTGTGTCCAAATTTCATCGTATACAGTCTTTATCTCCAATCCGCTTAACCAATCGCAATTTTTTGTTATATAAAGTGTGTGCACAGTTAAATTGTTAAAGGTATATTTGACCATTTACAGTTGAAGTTGTTACGAAAGGCTAGCTCCGTTTACCATACGAACAAATCCCCTGCCAAATCATGAATTTCTTGGGGACTTTGACACTTGCTGTTTCCTGAGAGACTCTGGAACATCGAACTTGTCTTTCGCAGTCACATACTGGTTACTGGGAATTTGTTTAAAGTACGCTTTTACGTGTGTTTCATTGTCCAGATTGATTTTTCAACATCTTTCTGATGGCTCGGTGTGAAAGAAGTGGGTTGTCGAGGCGCGTGTGCAAAATGTTCTCTGCGCACACTCGCGCAGATGGCAGGTCGACAGGCAATCGGTGGATAACCACCTGGTACCTCAAAGCAATATGCTTAGAGTTTGACCGGATGATTTGATGAACTACCTCCCCCTTTCATTTGTCAGTTTTCCATATGGCCAGCAATAAAAATTTCCCGACAAATGTTGATAACAAATTATTTTGTATTTATTGTCATTTTTTCTTGACGAATTAAGCAAATAATCTTAATATGAGTTCTAGATCATAAACAAGTAATTGTAATATTCATTTTTGGGTGCATTTGTTAATGCATACTTTTATATATTTTAGACTGTACTAAAGCATTTGAAACTAGCATATTTTGTATAAATGTTCATTTGTAAGATAGATATCCAAATTTACTTCTGCTACTTTTATATTCACTATGCAGTTTTAACATTTTTTTTATTTAGGTACAGGTACAGTTAAAGAAAATAATATTTAAAATTTAATATTAATCGATACTCAATTAAGCGACCAATCTCTGAAGCCAGTTCTCCTTATGGAAATATTAATCATTGATCCATTCACTTTACGCCGCAACGTCCGAAACAAGCGAGACGTTGAGCTAAACAAGCTTTTAACATTTTGAAAGCTTTTCGTTCGCATATTTAGTATACCAGATGCCCGGTGGAGTGCGAGATGAGCAAGACAGAAGTTTGTGGCAGCAAATTCGCTTCGATAAAGAGGAAAAACAGAAACCGGTTCAGGCAAGTCGAGAAAAATCTTGTTCAAGCACGAAGTTTGCCTCGAACATTTTATTGGGGGGACCTTCTGAAATGTTGAGTAGGAATTGGGCGTCGAGGACTTTTTTTATTACCTTCATGGGTCATCATCTTCGATACTCAAGCCATTATATGCACTTTTATCTAATCAAGAGAGCAATAAAGCTGTCCTGCTCCGTTCCAAACACCGTTATTAGATTAGTATGAATTTGTGGCGAGTACAACCATCATAATCATAGGACTATTTTCTAGAGAAATTTTTCGACACGACCGGGAATCCAGCCTAGCCACCTACAGCAGAGTGTGGTGCTGCACCTTTTCGGACTGAACTTAGGGAGGTATTCACCCACCCGCTCAATTTGACCCCATTTTTGACGAACGCAAGTCAAAAACGTCTCAAAATCAAGTCAATTGGAATGGGCGTGTAAGCAACTACTCCGGGTACTTTGACTAAAGATCATCCAAGAAAGGGTGGTGTGACATCTGTTAACTGAACGTTTACTAAGCGTAGCTAACAGCAATCAGTTTTGACTTATTGAAGGCCGTTCAAATCGATGCTGAAATACTGCCGCATTAGTAGACTAAGATATAGATTTAAAATTACATACTTTGAACTGATTTGTTGAAAAACTGGCTTTACTCCATATGTGAAGAACACGATTACAATGTATTGAATCAAATAGTTTTATATCAATGTTTGGGTTTGAAAGTGGTACTTTGTTTATAAGAGAAAAATATGAATATGGTCGACGTAATACGTAGTGCTCGAAGTAAGACGTGAAATTTACTCTGTCATTTTGTCCCGTTTTATTTGTAATGTTATACATACAAATTTTACAAGTGTATAGAGTAGTGTTAAACTTTTTATTTTGATGATGATTCGGTCACCAGTTCCTTGCGGTGCACAACGAGGCTAGTTGGACGTGAAAATAAAGTGTCCTCGCTGGAGAGGGAATTCCTTGCGGCAGGAGGAGCTCGTGTTCAGCCGCGTCATTTTGAGATGTTTGCTTCATGGTCTTAGAGCGAACTCTTCTAGAACAGAATGTAATTTAGAGGGCACAAGGACCTGAATCCGAGGGTGCTCTTTTCATTTTAACTATGTTCTACTCGGAATTTTAATAGAATATTTTTTTTAATTGATGTTTAAAATTTTTGGTGGGCTTTAAATGGTAAGTTTGATGTCCTGGAAGGTGGGTGCGACTTCCGGTCGTCACAAGTTCCGGTCACGCACCTGTACAAGTCATGTGTTCACAGGGGATTGCCAGCTGAACTATGGAGCTGGTTGACGTAGCATGGCAAGGTTGCCAATTTGGCAGTATCGAGTTGAGGGGTGTAACGGCGATTCGTGTACCTGAAAATTGCATATTTGTCATTTTAGTTTGATTGATGGTTGCAGCGGGCTATGGGATTGTCTTTGCATTTCCGGACCATTGATCTCTAGAGCATGGGCATGCTCTAGAGCATGACGGGCATTGAAGGTTCAATCAGCATTTCAGCATTTCAGCATGACAGCATGGGGTTCCGCTTTCGGACTTCAACTTTGCTAGAAATTCTTGTAGGGCAGTCGCGAGTTTGTAGTTTAATTCATATACCTCCTCCCTATTGTTAACATTTCGCGGAATGAGGGCGCGCTCTTCGACCCCATTTATTGGGTTTATTCTGTCAATCGAGTGCTCCATTCTAGTGCTGTTAGTGTGAACTTACTTTTGCAAGGATATTCTCTTCCCTATATTCGCGGGTAAGTGTCTCTGCTTACGGGCCTGCCCAAATGTTTTTGGTCTTTTATACAGGAGCTTGATGATCACAAAGAACAATTGAACCCTGATCAAATCGTTTTTCAGATTATTCCACTGTTATGGAAAGCCATAATAAAATGTTCAATAATAGGAACATGAATTTCAATCAGAACTAAAATACCTCAGATCATTGCAAACGTGTACAATGGTCTCAACAAAAGTAATTGAAAAACTAGGAAAATTTTAATTAACACTTCATTTGATCATTATCAATAAAAACAATTAAACACTTATTCGAACTATTAATATTAATAGCAAGCAAATTCTTTTGAATTCCACTATAAAAAGCTCACCCTGTGACATGTAGGTCTATTTCGTCTGCGACTTAAAGATATCTTCAGTGTTGAGTGCTTTGAGTGTCTTTCAGCGGAAGGTTCTGCGTACGATCGACGGTGGAGTGCAGATGGAAGACGGAACGTGTAGAATCAGACCCAGGATCAGTTGCTAGAGGAACCTCCCATCGCTCACACTTCTAGATTCGGTCAACTTCGGTGGGCTGGGTATGTCATAAGAATGTTGGACAACAGTCCAGTTAAAACGATAATGAACAGTAATGCATCAATGGGCACAAGAAGAAGGCATGCAACGAACATGGTGGATCGATCAAGTAGAATATGATTTGCGGAGCCTTCGCTTGCTTACTTACTTAAGGGTCCTGCGCACCTCGGATGGTGCAAAGGTCAGACTTGAAAGATCTCCATCCAGGGCGAATGCCTTGTATCGCTCTATCTTTTGTCCCGCTAAGGCGTCGTGAGACATCGTAGAGGAGACGAATTTCTCCGGTTGTTGCGGCTTTCTCGCCTTTGTCGGCCAGAGAGTCCATCCTTGCTCGCTTATCCAGCCGACTTGAGCGCTTCACTTTTTTTCCAGACGGGCTAAACAAACTTTGGCTCCTCTGGTTTTTGATCGCTCTCCCGCAGCTTTGGTTTCTATCTTCATCGAGGTTTCGTCAGCGATCCATTGTTTTTTTTTGAGTGCTCAGCTCACCTAGATTAACCTCGCTGGTAGCAATGAAGGCGTTCTGGATGGCAGATGGTTTTCTACGCTGCCACCTTCCGGAATATCTACAGCATCTTCCCGATCCCCGATCACCAGAAGCTCTGAGTTATCGCCCACTTCCTCGAGACCATGGTGTGACATGATTTGCGATGAAATTGTCCATACAAATGCTGATATCCCCCTGTGGAACTTTATCTACGACAGCATAGAGTTGGCTGCGCTAGCAGCTAAGCAATGCAATCCTTAGCTGGCGGTCATTTGTTATCGGTACACCCGTGGAAGCGCGAGGAAGGAACTTGTGAGGACCATGAGCATTGTTGGTCGCTCCTTCCAGGTTGTCAACTCACCATTTGCAGCCCTGCGCAGACTGTAAGGCTGGAAAAATCCATAGCCGGATAGTATGGAGCCTTCTGTGTACAAAATTCATTTGGGGTCTAAAACTACCATAGACATATTTTTTTTTTGCTTTCAAAAACCCCCCATGCCAAATTTGGTTCCATTTGCTTAATTTGTTCTCCAGTCATATAGAAATTTGTGTTTAATTTGTATGGAAACCCTCCCTTTTAGACAAGAGAGGGGACTTAAGTCACCTTAAAAACATATCTTGCCTTCTAAAACCTTCACATGCCAAATTATGTTCCATTTGCGTGGTTAGTTGTCGAGTTATGCAGAAATTTGTGTTTCATTTGTATAAAGAGAGGGGAGGGGCCTCAACAGCTTTTTGAGTCTTTTTAGGGTAACGATGGCCCAATATTGTTCGGTTGGGTGGAGCTCTGGCGTGTCGGGAGGGTTCTTGTCCTTGGGCACCACCCGAACGTTGTTGGCAGCATACTACTCCATCGCCTTTTTTCCGTAATGGAACAATTGTGTCGCTTGTAAATTTATGCATACTCTTGAGGAACAGTTGAACATGTAAAGTTCATTAAAACCAACGCATAAATAGAAATAATGGGAGGTTCTGGATCAGTACAGGAAAAAGTCATAAAAGCACTTGCAATGATTTGATTTTTATATGATGATTTTTATGATTTTGATATTTTTATTTATAAACAAAAGAAATTGTGTACATACATTTTTATATATATTTATTCTTCATATTATCTTTTAAGAACAGGATTTTTACTTACTTACTGAGGATCGAAGTGTGCTTTTGCCGCGAGTGGACTTGTTTTCTCTGCTGTCAGTTTTTTTTCGCAAGTTTTCACTAAATTTGAACAAAATTAATTTTAACCAGTTCGGCAGCGGCGGAAAAGTGAAGTGCTATAACCGTTGCAGTGGATAGTGGAATTTTCGGGAATTGAATCTTCCCGTTGGAGGTTATTTCTTTAAGATGGCTTCTTTACTGTCGTTCTCCTGTAGGATGTTGCTTCTTTGCGCGACCAACGATTGGCAGCTGGTCGGCACCAATACCGCCGCGGGGACGTTTATGTGATGCCACCAACACACTGGCCGAGTGTTTTGTTCTGAAAACGGATGAGCACTCGCAAGTTGATTAACAGGAGTTTCTCTTAGGTGATTTGTGAACATGCAGTTAGATAAAAGATGCAGTCGTGAGTTTTGCCTATTTCTGCAATTGGATACCGGATCAAACATTCAACTAAGTATTGTATTAAAATACTACGGTTCCGGTAGTATGAAGATATATTGACAAATTTGTATTTGTGATTTTCAATCATGGGATCAAATGCGCTGCATATCAAGACGTGCATCTTATCGTCTTATCCTTCTTTTGTCTGTCTCTCTTTTCTTCTATTAATTGTTTTGTGCTTTTTTGCTGTTCGATATGTATAATCCTCTCGGTAAGTATGTTGGATTAGTGGCCGGGCAGGAAGTTACATCGAAAGAG